>JABSTQ010010625.1:0-5000 GCA_013358835.2 Ixodes persulcatus
CTCTTTCTCGTATACACATTCTTTGGGTTTTGTAGGCAAATGTATGTATATTTACGAATAAGGAAACGGTTGAAATAAGTTAGAGCTGGCAGAAGAAAATCACATAAGTTTTCCTCGACTTAACGTTTTACGAATTACGTGGCGCTACTCACCCTTTGTGAGAAGTAGTGCAGAAGACAACTTCATAAACGCAGGGCGTCGTCAGTCCTACACATCTTATTCCTCAGCCAATGAAATTTTGAAATGATATAATAATTACACCGAAGACCGAATCAATAAACAATAACCGTAAACGTCCTACGTTTTTTTTTTTCTTTTTCTTTTTACGCTGCCAGCGTTTATGTGGAGCGCAAGTTCGTCTGCTTCTTGCACAGGGGTTTGCGATAATGTCAGGACACCGAGCTGTTATTAGCTGATGAAAAATAAAAATAGTGAGTAGACCTCAAGGCACCTAGCATTGAGGTCTACCCACAATATTTTCAATCAAAGCTAATATATGAGCTCGACGTCGTTCTGATGTCACCGTAACTCCTGCGCAAGAAGCAGTCAACTGGTTCCCCGCATAGCTAAAGTTGATGAAAGTAGGCACAAAGATGGATACTTTCATATCTATAGTTAGCTTGATTCGTGTATTTTGTTTAATCTCGAGCGACTGATACCTATGTCACGTTACTTCTCAACAGATGGCGATACAGTTGTACCTATGGTGTCTGGGAATAAATGAGAAGTTTCTATCTGATTGTGGCACATTCTAAAGTTCTCATCGTGTCGCCACTTTGATGTAGTGTTACTCCTACTAATGGGCAGCAACTTCTGTTTTTGCGAAAGTTATAAAATGAGAACTCGCGTGACAGTCACTCAATAGACCTTTTGTCCGAATTACCCAAGCATCAAAGAGAATGCGGAAAACGTAGGTAGACGCCCTGCGCGTGGTGGCGTCTGCAGCTGTAACTGTTTGAAAGCTAAAATCTAAAACAAAAGGCGTTTCCCACGTGCGTTTCACAAACGCTTCTTTTTTTTAAATTAAAAAGGCGAGAGCGTGCAGCGCGTGTATCTACGTTCACACCATTCTCTTTGATGCTTGGGGAATGTAGCGAAAAGTCTATTCCAATTTTTGACGTATCACACTCTCCTCACGAGGTAAAATGCATTATAATTTTCGTCAAGTGAGATTAACTGATCGGCCAGTGGGCGCGCGCCTCTCCTGGCGAAACGCAGTGTACGCGCGACGCTCGTAGTCAGGATCGCTAGGTGATAGACCGATCGCTGATTGTCATTCGATGGCAGTGACATTACATTTCACCATGTTCCGGGGCTATAACTTCCAAAATATTTTCCTCTTTACGCTTTTTTTTTTGCTTCCCCTTCTACAATATGTGTCACGAAAAAAGAAAGAAAAGTTATTCCGATAAAGAGCCTCGCATTGGCGGCGATTTATAACTGATGGAAGTAATACATTTGAAAGTTGCCAGTTTTGCATCAAAATTTAGATATTGGAATGTAATAGCCACTCTTCACTCTCCCCATTGTCAGGTGTAGCCAGAAAACATTAAACGTACGCTACATGACAAAGTTGGTATGTTTTCTCTTCGCCTTATTTACGGGCTGACATCTCTAAATATACTGGGTGTATCAAGGGGCGGCCAGGCTCTTTAAATCGACCGCAAAATTCGGTTTCTTAACCTATCGCGTTCCGATTTTGTATAGCTTCAAACCATAGGGCGCCCTATGGGTTGAAGACCGGTGGCTTCGCTGCGTTTTCCATAGGAGCTAAGCCTTTTTCTTTTTTTTTACTTTTTTCTCAGGTAAGCTCGCTCTTTGCGAATTTCATAGAAAAAATGCACCACCTGTGGCCAACGCTAGACAAAATCGGAACGCGATAGGTTTAAGAAACCGAAGTTTGCGGTCGATTTAAAGAGCCTGGCCTTTGATACACCCAGTACATTGCCATCACTCTTAAAGAAGCAGTGCAGCAATTTTATTGTTGAACGAATTTGCAGCTTAATATTGTTTGCCTATAGGTACAAGGAAGAGAAAACGCGCCACTTTCCCGGGAAATACACGCGTTATTCGCCGATAGAAAGCCGTCTCTGGGTTTTATGAAAACTCCCGAATCGCGTCATTTTTAATTACACGTAAGGGCCCCTTCACACACTTGCATTTGACTCCAACCGACTGAGACAAGACCGGTTATTAAGCCCCTTATGACGGCTTTGGACCGGATGCTCACCGATGCAGCCGGTCGTAAGTCGTCACAAAAGGATTAAAAACCGGTGTCGGCCGGAGTAAAAAGCAAGTGTGTGAAGGGCCATAGTGATTTGCTTAAATAAGTTGGGAGTTGGTGTCTCGACCTTTCTGAGTAAAGAACAAAAAACCGCTTTTGCCTGCATGTCCTAGTTTTTATTTTAAAAATGGACAAAGATTGAGGTTTTCGGCGCCTCTCAACTCCTTCACTAACTTCCGAGTCACGTGCGCTGTGACGTCAATGGGGAAGGCGTGGGGTTCCGGTGAAGCTCTCTCTTTAGAGCCATCAGTAAGCAGCGAGAACTCATCCGCTCGCGACCGCGTGACCACGTGCTGGCGGGCGCAGCGCGAACAATATGGTGAAAGGAGGAAAGTCTCATCCGGGTCCGGCCATAGCCGTCCGGCCCTGTCCCCCCTCCCCCTCCGGCTTCTGGCGGCTGTTCCGCAGCTGACGGTTTTGTGGACTTAGGATAGATGGCGCCACTGAAACTCCGTATAATAAACGTTTTGTCGATGATACCAGGTTTTTGACGCATTTATATTTATGTTGGAACGACAAGATCTATAGAAAAGTTACCCTTTATCCTGCAGGTATTCGCGAAACTTGCTATCTTTCTACAAGATTCCCCATTGACGTCATGCCTTCTGTTTCTTGTGGCCGCCGCTCGAGGCTGCAGGTCGAAGAATATTCAAATTTTTGCTTCGCGATTACGCGGCGGAATCGCAACATTTCGAAAGAAGGAGGTGTGTTTTCTGTCCTTTGTGACAAGGGGAACAATGTCAAAAGTAGAAAACGCCAATTCTTTCAACGTTAAAATCGTTGCACAGCTCCTTTAAAGGGTCACTGACACCCTCCCCCCTCCCCCCCTCAAGTTTATGTTTATGTTTTACCAGGCGATTCAACATAGTGTCCGAAGACTACCCAGGCAATATTTCTCCACAGAGTCACGTGTATTTTTAATAAAGTAAAAAAAGGCGACTGTTCGAAACTGAAACTGAAACACTAGCACGCAGTCGACTGGAGAGGAGGAAGAAACATAGAGGACGAGAGAGGTGCCGGAAATCACGTAACTACACCCGAACGCGTTTTTTTTTTTTTTTTTCACTTTTTTTACCATGCGAAGCAGCAACAAGTTTAACATTGTAATGGTCAAGCTCAAAAGAGGGAACTCCTCGTTCGCATAATGCAGCCAGTAGACTGTAGATCAGAAAGTTTGCTGCCAATTCACTGCTGCAAAGGCACTCCCCAGGCCCGAAGTCGGGCAGCACCACGCACTGGCCACATTCGCACCTAGCATAGGCGCCGAGTACGGGGGGTGCTCGGGGCCCGAGCCCCGCCTCTGAAATTTCCCGGAGAGGAAGGGGGGGGGGGGGGGGGGGGGCTGGAAAAGGGGAAGGGGAAGCCCCCCCCCCCCCCCCCCCCCCCCCTCCGACCTTTTCGGAAAAGCAAGTAGCATCGCCTCCGGAACCTCTGGGTACACCTCATTAATCTCATATGTGCACCCTGGTGCCCGCACATATCGATAGCTGGCGCCCAGTGGATAAATTTTTCTAACTATTCGCGCAGTCCTGTTCGAAGACCCTACGTAGTATTAGCAAATACGATAAAGACTAGTGCTGGAAATTCCTTCGAAAGCCATTGGAAGTTGTTGTGAATGACGACAGCGGTGCCTCTAGCGGACTGCCTACGGAAGTAGACGGCATAATACGTTTTGTGGGCCCCATTTTGTTTTCCAAACATACAATTCATTACGGTCAGTGCGCTTGAACTAGGGAATTGGCTAATCACAACTGTAATGACAGCTAAATTATCTGATTCCAAAAACAGACATTTGTTTAGGTATCATGCCGTCAGCATGCTTATCCTACGTTATCCAGGGTATTACACAGGCTTGGGACGTCTTTTCAAGCGGAAAAAAAAAAATAATTTAAGCGTTTTAAACAACAGTTCAGAAGGTTTCTATTGATGTTCTCGGCACAACGCGATAATCTTGTCATGATATCTTGGCTGAATGAGAATATCGCCGGTTGTCAGAGGTTGTTTAGCCGCTCATGCCAGTAGCTTAACGAAAGTCGAAGTAACGAGAAAAATGAGCGTGCAAACAATTCGCGAATGTTACAGAAGAGGCATTTTTGGGAGTCAATTCTAGACAAAAATAAAAAGAAATAGTAATAAGGAAATTGCACATCATAGAAAATACGCAGGAAAAGGCTCCCTCGGCGCCGGCAAAACAAAATGAATAGAAAAAGGAGCTCGGGCACCTTACATCTGTAGGTGGTGGTCGGGTATAATTCAAAAAGAAAGCAGAATCAGGACGAAAGCAATAATAATAAAGAAAAGAGTTCTGCTAACTTGACTTGCTCCTTATACTGTATTTATTTGTTTTCTTTCTTCGGTCGAGGCTCAGCTCCCGGTCGTGTTTGAACTTGACGACACCCGTAAGCGATTTATTTGTGTGTTTCGAAGGCGGCCTGTTTGATGTTGTCCGCAGTGTTTTACAGCGGAGCTGTTAAGGGCTAGTTTCCCCAGGATCATGTGCCCCGCAAAGAAATGAAGACATCGAACTCTGGACACCTACCGCCATTTATGATCGACGGCGGCAAGCCGCGTATCTGGTTGCCGCCGTCGCTCACAGATGGCGGCAGCCTTTCCACTCTGGCTTGCCGGCTTGCGGGCCGGGCCATTACTTTCCATTGTACAACTCCGCTGGTCTTCCTTCTTCACCAGAGTGGAAAGGCTGAAAGTTTTGTGTTAT
>JABSTQ010010625.1:10000-205000 GCA_013358835.2 Ixodes persulcatus
GGCATATAAGATTCAGATATTGCACGTACGATGCGTCTCGAGGCAACAACAATGATATTCAATTGTTTTCTCGAATACAAAATTTGACCGGAGAATCTTAAGTCAATTTTGTAGCGTGTGCTCGTGCACACCGGCAGATGCTGGCTCGTAGAAAGAACGTGCGCCACTTATTATGGGCACTAAATTCTTTGGTTCAGTATCCCTTTAAAAAAAATCCGGCAGACACACTTAAGACTGTTTGTTTAGGAATGCGAAAGCATTCCTACGTGCAGCGCATTCCTACAAGCAGCGCGCCACGTCTTTCTATCGCACACGGCGCTGCGACGGTGATATCACACAACATCACACAAGAGGAACACAAGAGCTACGTAAGCGTTTATTTCTAATAACTCAGATTCACTCAATCTGTGGGCGGCACACAATCGGCTTTAAAGCACTTTGGTGCATAGAATTTTCTCGAGGCATCTGAGTGGGTTGGAGCTTTGTTCTGAATGCAGGTTCTTGGTCACCATCGAACGGAAAGTGATCGAGAAAGAACTCACACTGAACAATTCCTCGCATGCCGTTGACTTGCGAAAGTGACGGTGCCGATACAAGTTCATTTCCGCCATTGATATGGCAAAACCTAAACTGCTTTACAAACCACCAGATAGCATTGAATTTCGGAAAGGGTCTATTCCCACAGTACCGTTTTCTTACGTTACGTTGTCACTGAAACATTCGTGCCTCAAAAGTCACGTGCCAGGACTCTTCCTCGAAACGGTAGCCACGCTTGACATGAAGTAGAGATGTCCCGGTGGCTTGTACGTGAGCTTACGTAACGTAACGTAAGGAATCGGGGCTGTGCCAACTAAAGCCCCTCTAACCTGAGAAAAGTGGCGACATTCATTGTTGTGGAAATGCTCGAGACACGTGCCGCATACCACATCTGGGAAGAACATGGCGTCTGAAATCTAGCTCAGTGCTGCGCTGTGCCGCCATGATCTTCCCAAGGGCTACACGTTGCACGTGCCTCGTGCATCGACGCCCTTTGCGCTACTTTTAAAACATGAAGGGGATTTATACCCAATTCACACGGCAGCGTAAAAGTACCTTTGGCAC
This sequence comes from Ixodes persulcatus, assembly GCA_013358835.2. NCBI lineage: Eukaryota > Metazoa > Arthropoda > Arachnida > Ixodida > Ixodidae > Ixodes > Ixodes persulcatus. The sequence continues at coordinate 11,102 of JABSTQ010010625.1, forward strand.
ATGTACCTGTAGTCAAGGGAGCTGGAGATCGTAATCACTCGGCGCATAAAGGTCCCTTTCGCTAAGGGAGTTCCTCTGTTAAACGGAGCTCGCCAACCTCCCTTTACAGCTACAGGGCGTAGCCTCAGACCCAAGCGCTCAAAATAAAAATCACAGATATATAAATATATCTTGTTTAATGCATTATAACAAATTGAATATATATAAGTAGCAAATTACGAAATGATTATGAGCAGAAATGTGAAGGAATAATACATTAACGAGGAACGCATACTCCAGCTAGCAGGTAGCGGCGGCGGCACGGGGATAACAATGTCTGCTACGAACCCGAACGCAATGACCACTAAAAGCCCTTTTTCGAGGCTGTAGACGAGTCGTCCGACTCTCCCGCCCAGGACCTTTTATCCTCGTCGTCATCCATCCCTTTCGATGGCGTGACTGGCGCAATCGTGAGACTCCGACGTGGTCCGTTTCTGCCGGGCACTATTTAGCTACTTCAGTGAGACCTTTGCGGAAGAATGGAGCTGCTAAACAGAAAAGGTAGCCCACCTCGCAATGGAAACTCGTAAACGAGAATGATTTAGGGCCAGTGTGGCTAGATGGGTCGGACGTTTTAAAGCAAGACTCATTTAGATGCGTCCCTAGACTTAGAGAAAAAAAAATAAAGTGCCGCAAAAGCAAACACAAATAATATATAGACCAACTCAACTTGCTGACGTCATACGACCGCGGTGGAGCTGCTGTCGGTACTGCGCATGCGCTAACGCTTCATTCCTCCCAAATTTGGCTTCTGCGCATGCGCAGTGCCCACACCTGTTGTGGGCAAAGCGGGCTTGTTTGTAAACAGTGTGTTGGTTTATAGGTTTTAAATGTGATATTCCAGACACAATAATCAAAAAGAGCGCGTCAGAAACCGATTTCGAGAAATAATTGTTTATCACGTGCTCCTCTCGCGGTTTAGCAGGAATGCAATCGACATCAACTTTAAGTGCTCCGTTTATTTATCGTGTAAGAACGCCATTCAGCTGACACTTTAACAAACAAATACTACAGGTACCTCCAGCTAAGGGATAGGATTCTTGGTCGGCGGTGTTGCGTGCGACTGTACTTGGGTCCCGCTAGTGCCAGTAGGCTTCTGTAAAGTGAAAAACATTCCAACTGAATAGCGTGCACCACGGCATTTCAATGAGCTGCATTTATTTCCCTCGAAATACATTTTGAATAAAATGCTTCCCTTATGTGCACTTTTGTGTGGCTGGATGCAACGTTATCGTAAGTATGCATCTTTAAACATCTTAACAACTTGAAAACTCTCGTACTACGTCTATCAGTGGTCTTGTAATCACAGAAAAGACCACATTTCGGGAGCTTAAATGGCTATGCAACCTGATTTTGAAATTTCTCTTTTATCTAATGTTGAAACCATTGAAATGCATCTAAGAATAGTTATGAAACACAATAAATACAGTGCTCAGTTCAATGCGACATTTTGAAGCCGACAAATCAATGGGCCTGCAAGCCCCCATCACAATACGATCGCATAAAAATGAGCTCTCCCTCGATGATTCTTCGTCTAAACAATATGCGCTCAAAGTTCATCCACGGGGGGCCACATTTCACAATTACTAACGTTGCTCAAGTCCAAACTCGTTTTCCAACAAGAGATCATCCCATTCCTCGATGAGAAAACCCAAAGTAATCCTGACCGAAAGCATAAGCTTCTTTTTTTCTTCTAACCTTTGTATCCTATTTATTCTTGGGTAGCGGTGAATGTCCGACCGAAACCAAAATACTTGCGCTATACTTGAGTCATATTACGTTTTAGCTTTTAATACGTTTTATATATTTTTGTCCGTTGATAAAATGTACTTATTTATACGAGTGATGAGGCGATATTGCGGCATCTTCGCGTGCCTTCGCGGTTGGCTGCTTTTCTTCCAACAGTCTTCTGTTTAACTTGCGTACTTTATTTGCCTTTTCAGTATCGCGATCGAGAACGAAGTCGCGGGCGAACGACGAGTGGCACGCATCGTTTGGAGACTTTCCAATTGTCCGACACGCTCCAATGGCGCTACTGAGAAAGTCGCTGACGTCTCCGGCTCTGAACGGTCCGAATCCCGGAGGAAAGCTCACCGGAGAAAAGCTCACCGGAGAAAAGCTCACCGGAGGTAAGCTCACCGGAGAAAAGCTCACCGCAAAACCGGCGGATCCGGAGAAAAGCTCACCGGCTATTGAGCGTATGCGGAGAAAAGCTCACCGATTTTTTTTGTCTTCTTTTTATATGGAGGCTGTTGGATCATGCGAAACATATATCAGTTTCTTATCATTAAAATTCGTCAGCTTTGTAAAAAAGAAAATGTCCTTTTTTGTATTATAGCTTATTGGGTATATTGCTCCCAAATTAATAATTGCGGGCGAGTGTTATCTGTGGGTTACTCTGTAGGCAACGAATGCCCAACTCAAATTTTCATGAACTTGAAGAACAGGCAAAAATTCGAAAACTTAATAATGTCTGCCTAAAACCTAAAAATCAAAACTGTAAATGCCGAGAAGCCGAAACTGCATGCGCAACAACGCGGTGCCTGAAATTCTCTTTGAAGCTTTTGTTAACCTTTGAAAATAGAACAAAACAGTCAGTAGGATATCGAAACTTTTTTCTTTCACGGAGAAGCACGTTTTCTAGCCGTTCGTGCTGGTGATTCCACATGTTGCCTTTGTGTGATAGTGCCTTTCTACGGCGAGCCACCCATGACCTTCAGAGCTGAACACTGGCACCGATGTTACTTCTGTAAAGTAGCAAATAGGGCGAGTTGGTAAACGTTATACATGATAAAAACCACTCAAACGACGACGACAATGTGAAGACAACAAACACGACAGGACGAATCTGTTCTCGCAACTAAAGTTTTGTTAGTGAAATTAACTGAAAAATACAGTGTAGCTGACACTGATTACATCAACAAACACCTACTTATCTATTAGGCACTACACAATATTTGAAACTGAAACGATTCACACACCGCTATTCATATTAGCTCGCAAAGAACAAACATCTTATTTTACAGAGCTACCGAAGGCACCCTGCTAGTTGTCAATAAATTGTCTTTTTTACCGGTGTACGATGTTCTGATTGTTGTACTTGCGGCTTCAATAATATACAGAATGGGTGAATTAGTAAATGAGTAGAATGAATTAGTAAATATGCCCAATGAACTTCAAGAATATTGCAAAAAAAGTGGCATATTTGAATGAAGTGACGAATGCGAATTATGTTAAATTGCAATGTTTGACGCAGAATCCGCTAAGTTAAAAAGAAATCGGTGAGCTTTTCTCCGCATTCCGCTCAATGGCCGGTGACTTTAAACATCTTAACAACTTGAAAACTCTCGTACTACGTCTATCAGTGGTCTTGTAATCACAGAAAAGACCACATTTCGGGAGCTTAAATGGCTATGCAACCTGATTTTGAAATTTCTCTTTTATCTAATGTTGAAATCATTGAAATGCATCTAAGAATAGTTATGAAACACAATAAATACAGTGCTCAGTTCAACGCGACATTTTGAAGCCAACAAATGAATGGGCCTGCAAGCCCCCATCACAATGCGATCGCATAAAAATGAGCTCTCCCTCGATGATTCTTCGTCTAAACAATATGCGCTCAAAGTTCAACCACGGGGGGCCACATTTCTCAATTCCTAACCTTGCTCAAGTCCAAACTCGTTTTCCAACAAGAGATCATCCCATTCCTCGAAGAGAAAACCCAAAGTAATCCTGACCGAAAGCATAAGCTTCTCTTTTTCTTCTAATTTTTTTATCCTATTTATTCTTGGGTAGCGGTGAATGTCCGACCGAAACCAAAATATTTGCGCTATACTTGAGTCATATTACGTTTCAGCTTTTAATACGTTTTATATATTTTTGTCTGTTGATAAAAATGTACTTATTCATACGAGTGATGAGGTGATATTGCGGCATCTTCGCTTGCCTTCGCGGTTGGCTGCTTTTCTTCCAACAGTCTTCTGTTTAACTTGCGTACTTTATTTGCCTTTTCAGTATCGCGATCGAGAACGAAGTCGCGGGCGAACGACGAGTGGCACGCATCGTTTGGAGACTTTCCAATTGTCCGACACGCTCCAATGGCGCCACTGAGAAAGTCGTTGACGTCTCCGGCTCTGAGCGGTCCCGCCTAGTCGCTGCATGGCTGCGGCTGGCGGCCACGTTCATGCACACACAAGGAGGAGCGCGCGCTCTTGACGCTAAATCTGAGACGGTCACAAAAGAAATGAACGAAACATTAGAGAAATAATAATGCTCCGCAACTCCGAAATACGTACAATAAAAAAGCAACTCCCCATATTCAATAGGCTGCTGGGTTCTTTGTCGAAATAATTAATTAATAATGGGTCTATTTATTCATTCATTCATTCATTCATTCATTCATCTATATATTCATTCATTCAATTACTAATTAATTATTTCAATCATTCAATCATTTGTTTATTTTGCGTGCTTATGAACACCTGATGCCTTGGTAAAGATGCCCAACATGGGCATCAGAAATCAGTCAATGTCAGGTGCACCAAGGGAGTTTTACAATCACACCTAAATATTTCTACCCTTCAACTTGTACCAAGGCTAACAGCCTAAAGGTGTTACACTCCCGTAGGATGCTAGTAAAAGCTTAAAAATAGAATGCTAGAGATATTATAGCAGCCTCCTAGGGACATGTTTAACGAGAAGGAAGTTTACCAACAACAAGCAACATATGCAGTTCACATATAAATATAAATAGCAAATACGGATGTAGTAGATCACGATTGAAAAAGGTGTAATGACCCTGGTGACTGCTCCACTGCCTAATATATTCGGCAATTCAATGACTCAGTTACAGGTGGACCGCCTGCGCAATTACGAAGATTACACCTATGCTGTTTTGTATTCGTCGGTTTTTTTGCGTATGCATAATGTATCTAATACCCCATTCACACGACCGTACAGGTACCTTTAGCTAAGGGACCTTTATTCTCTGCGGCTAATCAATTAACGATCTTCCGGGCGTGGCGTGTGCTCGCGACCCAAGAGCACGGGCTAATTCGCCGATAGCAAAGGGACCTATGCTAAAGGTGCCTTTATGCTGACCGTATTAACGTGGCATAAGTTCAAGAAATGTACCTCCAAGTAAACGTTTGAGTAGATGCAGGAATAATCTGAGATAATCGCTGAAAACAACCTCGCTAAAGCAGGTGTCAGTGCGGCGAACACGTATCAGAAAGGGAGGTAGACTCACCTCGGCATTTTTTGTGTGGATGGATGGATGAATGTTATTGGCTATACCCTTTGTCACGGGCGGTAACTTGCGCCACCTAGTCTAAGTCTAGAAAGATCAACATATGATTCCCCCCGCCCTTCTAAGACCAACCCCCCCCCCCCCCCTTGACTATCACCAGGCAGTGTTGGATATCACCAGGATGACTTCCGGGGGATCAGTAAAAAAAAAAACTAAAACCATCACTCCCCGCTTGATTAACAACCAACGTAGGAGAAAATCGGAAAACCCGTCTCAGAACGAGGATATGAATAGAAAAGGTGAGGTCAAGGCAATCAGGTAATTCCTAAAGGCATTTTTAAAAAATGTTTAGCAATCAGTTAATTCTTAGAGGCATTTTAAAAATGTTTAGCTCTCACTCACGTTGTGTTGGATTCAAAGTTGGGCCCGTTCACCGCTCGAAAAGTCTAAAATACTTTTAGTTTTAAAAATATAATGTTTGGTTCTCTCGGAAAACAGCCTGTTTGATATACCATACGAAACATTAAAGCACTGCACTGTAAAGTGTAAATTGTCTTTAAAGCAAAATTTAGAGCGCTGCTCTTAGGCGCTGGTTACCGGCTTGAGCGGCGTCGCCGTCGCCGTCGGCGTAGCCGCGCGTTGCATTATGGGACGTTCCAATAATGACGTCCCACGTGACGAGACGTCACACGTGACGTCACCCTCATGACGTCACACGGCTCCATAATTTGGCACAACATTTTTTTCCTAAATATATGCGGGGAAATTTCCCCGCTACATTTAGCAGGAAATTTCCCCGCTAAACTTAGCGGAAAGTTTTCCCGCTAAATTTAGCGGGGATCTTTTTCGCCAAATTTAGCGGGCAATTTTTTCCGCTAAATTTATCGGGGAATTTTCCCGCCAAATTTAGCGGGGAAATTTTCCCGTCATATTTAGCGGGGTAATTTTTCCGCCAAATTTGGCGCAAAACTTTCTCCGCTAAATTTAGCGCATACATTTTTCCCGCTAGACGGAGCGGGGAAATATTTCCGCCAAATTTAGCGGGTAAATTTTGCCGCTAAATTTAGCGGGAAATTTTTCCTGGAAATTGTCCCACAATTTCTCTGTAAATTCCCCTCCGTACCCTTCCCTCCCCTCCGTAGCCCTCTCTCCTCCTCCTCAAGAACTGCGCTCTAATTCGGAATTATAGAGAATTGTAAACGTCTTTCATTTTTTGTTTATTCGATATCAGGCTTTTCATTCGTTCCCTTAGATTAGTTTTATCAGGTGTCAGGAAAACAAAGGATGTCCTTGGTTCATGGAAACGTGCACGCTTCTTCCTAGTTCATTAACTACTTTTAGAACAATCAATCTTGTTTTAAGTGACGATTTTCTTTATTATCTAAACTGCAATGTAAATCCCAGGGATTTACATTGCAACTTCAAATGCGTGATAGACAGGAGCGAATAAGTCTCATTACGTTGACATCAAAAAATGAAATTAAGGATTCACCTATATATGACAACAGCAGGGCGAATCTTTAAGAGGTCGGGCTTCCACCACGCGATCGCCGCCTTCTATCGTGCTTCGGCAGCGCGTGCACGCTCGAGGGTCACGAGACGTCGATGCGTTATCCAATGGTCCTTGCGCTGGTGGCGGGACAACTGAAAGACCTTGCTGGCGTTCTTATCCTGTCAGTCAGGATAATAGTCCTTACTTAGGTGCAGTATCGGATATAGAAGCGAACTATTTATTGCTGTCTCTATTTCGGAAAACATACTTACGTAGTCGTAGGGACCATTACGTTGTCGTAGACTGAGGATTACCCCTGGGTAATCAAGAGCCGAATGAGGCCCATGGATTGGCCACGAACGAGCAATGCGTCAGCGCTTGACTTGGGTCCTCCTATGAGAATCAGTGCCTCAGAATTCTAACATTCATCAGGGAAGAACGAGTGCCCCGTATTATTCACATTGCCCATCCACTCGCGGAATGATTCCGAAGAGTGTTTAGCGAAAGGACGCCTAAAATGGTTTCTGCGCCCTTTAAGCGAAAAGTCGGGCGTCCCTTGCACGGGAATGAGGATTTAAATGACGCCTCAAATTGTGATGTTTTTAGCGTTAAAAAACAGCCAAGAACAAAGGTCAGTGTATTACCTAGGCGCTGAAAGGCGAATAGACATCTACAAAACGTAATAATAAATGAGGCAATAGATATGCCATGCAAGCCGTTTGTCGGAGGAATGCATAGTACATTACAGGTTATCATTTGGTATAGGGTTCCACAGACTAAATTTTTATGAGACAAAGCTTTTGAGATTGACGATATACAATGTAAAATATTTATGTCCTGGTTGATAGACGATAGCGGATTCCTGTCCCAAATTCCTCTTTAAGCCAGCAGGACTCCTTCAATGTCCTAAACCGTTCGAACAGTTGTTAATCCACTGTGAAGAATCACGCTGTTCAGTGCCAATTTAAAAGTTCTGTAGTCCGATGTTCCCTGAACTATAGCGGAACCACTGGGAAAATAACACAAAGATGACATAAGTTTTAACTTTATCTGTGACTGAGCGAAGCACGTTCGAAACAGCGTACATCCGATGAAACTTTACACAAGTGATTACCCTGCTTTCAAAGTAAAAGAACTAAAAAATAACTTTACAATAGGAAAAAGAAAAACAAAAACGACGCGGAATTGCCCCTTACCCCTCCCAGCTTGACGACGAACTAATGTTTACACTGCGCACTTGGGTCAGGTCTTCTTCTGAGAGTTTTGCCTATACTCCCCGACTTGAACTGGGCAATATGAAAACAAAATAAAAAAATTCAAAACAACCTTTTCATTTTAATATTTTTTTCGGTCATGCTCGTGGGTCTTTTCCTTGGTCGAGCGTCCTCTTCAAGTTGCTTGAGTTGGCATGCTCTCTCGACCGTGAAGCGATCTGTGCGGTCCGCTCGGCGCGTTTGTCGTGCGCTGGACCATTTTCTGTTGACGCGGCGCGGCTTTTTTCTTCCTCTTCGCACGCATTACCTAATGCGTGTTCGCCAAATGTCGCAGTCGTTATATAACATCCGAATCCGTGCACGCACAGCGGTGAGCCTCTAAAGCCGCCTCTCTGACTTCCGAGTTGGTGTTGGCTTCGTCCCGGAAGCAAGTGTAGGAGATTGAAAAAGAAAAATACAAGAGCATGGTCTATTTTGGACCAACTAGAGTAAAAATAAATAATAAAAAAGCAGTAATAAAAAAAACGCAAACTAAAGAATATACGTTACAGTACGGGCCACGTATAAACAATGTGACCGAAGTGTTTTTGTCCGGTGAATTACTAATTTAACTGTGTTCGATTACACTTCGTGAGGCTTCTGTGTGTTGATTCCGTGAGACTCGAATAATTCATTTAAATTTGACTGCTGTCAAAGCGTATTTTAACGCGCCCACTGACACTACTTGCTAGTGACTTGCTATATATTGCGGTATATTTAGATGCTTAAAGGTTTCAAGAGCGTTTTCGTTATTTTTTAGTAAAAGTGTGGAACCTTCACGGTATACATACTCGTAAACTAAAAACATAAAAGAGCTAACATAATTCACACTTTGCTTATTATCGTATTATTATCATATTTCGCCTCAAAGGATAGCGCAATCATTATGCTTAAAACGTTGCAGTGCAAGTTATGGGAGGGTTATGTTTTACGCTCGATTCGGTATTCAAACCTTTGGAAGACACTAAAAATCAGGGTGGAAGAAAAGAAATCAAAATGTTTCAAATGATTTTTTTTTGTTTTTTTATAGTGATTTAATCACACCAGTTTTACTCTGATTACTTATATAATAATAAAATATAATATAATACAATATAATATAATATAATATAATATTCTTTATTTTCAGGAGCCCTAAAATGACCATACGGCCTTCTGTTAGGTGCACCAACTCGTACAAAAATAATACAAAACAAAGAGATATAACACTCAAGCCATCAAACAAAATCAGTCAGAATAGAAATATAAACGTCAAAAAGAAGTATCAGAAACTCAAAACTACTAACAATATAATACACTCAAAAACTAGAAATAAATATGCCTCAATGTATAGAAAAAAAAGTGAAAGCCGTTTACAACTCCCGGTAACGCCGAATTGGAGCGCAGCTCTTGAGGAGGAGGAGGGAAGGGTACTCAGGGGAGGGTATACCCCTCCTCCTCCTCCTCCTCCCCTCATTCTTCAATCTCCTCCGGGGGTGTCACGTGACCTGGGGGTCACATGACCTTGGGAGTCACGTGACCTGGGGGGTCACGTGACCCCCCTCCCCCCTCCCCCCCCCCCCCCCGAGGTCACGTGACCCCGGGGGGGGGGGGGGGGGGGCTCGCGCGGTGCATTATGGGACATTTCCCATAATGCACCTCGGGGGGAGGGGGGTCACGTGATCTTGTGGGTGGGGGGGGTCCCGCGGTACATTATGGAACATTTCCTATAATGCACCGCGCGGTTACGCGGACGGCGACGGCGACGGCGACGCCGCTCAAGCCGAAAACGGGCACCTAAGAGCTGCGCTCTAAAACTTGGAGGGCGCTTAAGGTTCGCCTTTAAGAGTGGAACGCAATAGCGAAACATCTAAACATACCACCTCCCGCTCTTTCCCAAACCATGCAAGCGTACCTTGTGTGGCCTAGTCACTAGCGTGTCTGGCTCGCAACCGAAGGGTCCTAGGTTCGAATCCTACCTAAACTTCTTCAAATGTTTCTTTAAGGCAAATGTTTATAATGAGAAAACACTTGAGACATGCGGCTACCTTTATTTCGCAGTACATGTCATGTTGAATCACTTTCATTCCACACGTTACGTCACGTTTCACGTAAGCGTTGTTTAGACAGAAGGCATTAGGCACGCGCCATCACAGTCAGATCGATCGAGGCGTGAGATTAGGCACGAGCGATGTGTCAGTGTTTGGCTGGGGCTCGTTTCCAATCAGCGCGTCCAAGGTCGGGCTCGGGCCCAAGAGGGAGAGGACACCATGCGGTCGCCTTCTGTCTAGGTGGTGTTGGGTCACGTCGTTGCGTTGCCATGACCCTATCGACGAATCAGGATTTTCGCGGCACGCCCCCGACCCCGGCTTTTCGGCCACTTTTCAGCGACACCTGCTCCTGAACGCTATCGCGTTAAAATATATTGACACGCTATAAGCTGAACAAAAGTTTAAACGTGCTTCGAGGTGATTAAAAATATTACTCAAAATATGGTTTTACTTACAGTTTGTCCTTTATTTCAACGCTTCTGTGTGCAATTGATTTGCATCCAACTGAAATGGTCATCGAGCGAGAAAGATTGAAGCAGGCTCAACACAAGCAAAAAGCGGGGCTTTTGTGGGCAAATCGGAACGTTTAGCCTTCTTTCTGAGTGGTGTTTTATAACGAGCGAATCATAATGCGTAAAAGAGAAACGAAAACAAGATAATGCGGTATCCTATTAAAACGTTTTTACATACTTAAAAAAAGTTAGCTTTATTTGTTCCAATATGACTGGATTTACAGCAATAAAAAATGTGCAAATTAAAATGTACTTGAACTATAAGTGATCCTTCGTCCGCATTGTTGTCAATGATCGGATAGATTGGCCAATCAATTAGCCACGCTTCAAGTGCATTTAGTGATTCATGTTTACTTTTTATGACTAGTATTTAAATCGAGCAAAATTTGATTTAGATCAACTAAATTTGTTTAAAAAACAGAAATCGGATTTATTTAATAAAAAAAAAGGGACATGATTGCTTTACCCTGCTCAAAACCAAAACCCTCGAAATTATGAGAAATGGGTGTTCTCATACCTCAGACACCGGCACATGGCGTTGTAATTGAAATAATCTCGGTAAAACTCTTCGATTTCAAAAGGGCCGAAACGAATGGCAATAAATTAGGCAAACGGCACGTGTATTACGATATTGCGCCATTATAACGGGTCAACCGTCAGAGCTCGGTGAATAATTAATGCACTCGACGAAATTAATAACACATTGACAAACCGTACAGCGACACACGGCCATAAAAAGATCATTCGAGAGTAGAAACATTTTTCATCACGCGTTACAGTTATTATTTTTTCGCTTGGATTGGATTGTAGTCTTTGGCTTTGCCTTTTTGTAGCGGGTGATCACAGAACTTGGGATTCTGTATTCAGTCAATGGTCGCCTCTGCCACTTCCACTTTGTGGCGGGGGATCACAGAACTTTGAATTCTGCGTTCAGTCAATGGTCGCCTCTGCTACTTCCCTTTTCGCTGTCTCTTACGTGTGTATCGGCATTCGGGTGACTTGTGCACGTTCAGTCGTGATTTCCTCCAGTCGTTGCGTCTCCTGCCACCACACCTCCAGTCATTTCTTCGTCACTTTTACCGTCGAGCGAATGTCCTCCCGTTGCCGCTCCGGTTGCTCCTATTGTTGATCCAGTCCCTCGGAGGCTTCTTGTTCTTCGCCGCCGTTCCACAAACCCAGGGAGACCAACAAGGGCTACGTTTACATGGATGCGACTGCAGCGCATCGGATCCAGTTAACGAGTCGAATCGGTCCATGTAAACAACTCGGATCGGATCGAATCGGATCCAATCCGATCCGCTGGGACGGGGTGGTTTGAGATGGTCAATCCGAATTGAGACTCTCCATGTATACGCTAGCGGATCGGATTGAGTGCTCGAGCGAGGGATTACGGGAGCTTTGCTTTGCACGCCGCTAGGCAAACCGGACACCTCGGAAACATTCTGAAGGTCACGAAATTCGCGTTGTGATCCTTCGACACGAGGTGCCGCTACTGGTCGATCCGAATCCATGTAAACGTAGTGGCTGAAGTGGATCCGATTCGCTAACTTTATCCGTTGCGCTGCTGTCGCATCCATGTAAACGTCATCAGAGGCTCCGCGCTTTACCGATTTTGTACCAGTGTTGCGAGTCTTGTGAAGGGCCAGACTTAGACAAATTCATTATTATATCCTGAGTGTTTCCTTTAACATATTGAACTAAAAAAATTGCTGTGAGCTCGGAATTGAAATATTAGGGAAGGATATACTATAAATGAGCTATACTCGGTTTCACCTTACTTCCGGACGCAGCGCACGCTACGAGCTACGCTAGTCAATCCCGCTTTGTGGAAATAGCCCGTGATACGCTTTCCGATCGTCGCTCTGCCCTCTCTCCAAGGTCACGTGACACCCGGAAGGCCTCGAATTGGCTCCGATGGTTCGTAGCATCCGCTGCGCTCGGACGTAAGGTGAAACGGAGTATACCTCCTATCAGCTTTCACAAAATCTCAGATATTGCGAATCAGAGACCAGATTCCCGAAACTTACTTACGACAAAAAAGTTCGTCAATTTATCTTACAAAAAAGTTACGAACTTTTGAGTATTCCTGAAGCAAAATGTTCGTAAGTTTTGCGTAAGTTACGATGGTACTATTAAAATATAATATAAAATATAGATTGGTACTATTAAAATATAGCCACAAATAAGGGAGCCAAAAAGAGCACAAAGATGATCCAGGAACATATGTTTAGACCGGGTAGCGGACATTTCATCGAACGCCGTTTCATCGAACGCCGTTTCATCGAACGCCGTTTCATCGAATGAATGGACATTTCATCGAACGCCATTTCATCGAACGCCGTTTCATCGAATCGCTAAGGGCCGTTTCATCGAATTTCTCTGTACCGAGTTTTGGGGCATAACAGTGCTTTATAGATGTTTTACCTTGCATTTGTTAAGACTAAGGTAGTGACTTGTGGAATTGTATTTAAGGTGGTGCCAAATTACTAGAAATAAAAACAATTGCTATAAAAAGAAATTAAAACAATTGGGTATGCGATTTACTGAAAAGCTTTACTCATGTACATGACTGAAACCATGACACTGCAGGTAAAGGACCGACACTTAAAACACATTTAAGTGTCTGTGTCTTTTTTTACCTGCTGTCTCGGGGTTTCAGTAATGTGCAATTCACACCAGCTGGTTTGCCCCCTTATGCTTGGTTCAAGGTTTATTCACGGAAGGCATTTAACTGCCAGGACAGAATGCTTATAATATACTCTGCCAGAAAAGCACTTGCAATAAAATATAACGATTCTCTGATTATCAATTTCATGCTCAGATTAAACTTATCTGCTTTATTTTTTTTTTCATCTTTATGGAGACAAAAGCTGCACACAGGGGCTGATCCAAGGGGGGGGGGGGGGCGACGGGGGCGGCCGCCCCCCCCCCCCCCAAGCAAAGTCGACCCCCTCCCTCCCCCCCTTCTAGGAAGGCAATTTGACGTGGGTGGAAACCCCGTGCACACGAGAGAATGGGAGAATAGTACAAATTTTCCGCCCCCCCTCCTCCCCCAAACGGAGTTCTGGATCCGCCCCTGGCTGCACAAAGTGTCTGCCAACATTGTTTAGGGTTCCACGCGGACTGGAACCCCCTCCCCTTCACTGTCATCTTTATCACCGACCCTTTTGCCTATGAATGATCTTCAGGCCGCTTTCTTAGGAAGGCCAACCCGCACCAGACAATAGTGAAGCCCTGGGTGTACTTTGTCACCCAAGAAGACTGAACCCTTCCGGATTCTTACATAACCCATGGTTACACGTACACGCTGTCAGACAATAAAACACTACCCGCTTCCCGGAAAGCACATCGTGCTTTCTGTTTTTTGTCTCAGTTTTAATTTTCATGTGACATGGAGAGGGGTCATTGTTTCTTGGAGGCTTTCTTCTCGAAGCAGGATATGTTCACGATTGTACTTTTCTTCTCACTGCACCCTGTGATATAAATAAGGGAGAATTAGATGACGTTGTGTATAAAAATTAAAATAAATTACAAAAATATTGCAGGCTGTAACAGCGTTCGATGAAAAGGCGTTCGATGAAACGGCTTCGATGAAACGGTGTTCGATGAAACGGTGTTCGATGAAACGGCGTTCGATGAAACGGTGTTCGATGAAACGGCTTCGATGAAACAGCGTTCGATGAAACGGCGTTCGATGAAATGTCCGGTCCCAGTGGCGATATCACTGATAGATGTTACAAGACATTTCTGGGACAACAAGAAAGAGGTCGCTTTAGCTATTGGGGAGGAGATCAGACCGTGGCGCCCCAAGCGGTTAACTTTAGAACTAGATGGATGGGGACAACAAATACAATGGCTCAGCGCTCGGCTGACTTAACCGAACGCGGCGTCAGCGTTTGGCTGGAGGTCGTGTTCTCCGGTGAGGGGAAGGAGGGGCTTTTTTGTTACCACTCCGGCCTGCATGAACAATGCAGCATGCACGGTGCCACTCAGCACAAAAGCCCGAGTGGGTCAAGTTCGCATCCTCTGACGACTGCTTTCGGGGGAGATCCGGCACTTAACGTCACTTCACTAATTGTTGGTAGTTTTTCACTACGCTGTGCCCCGCGCTCTATTAAAAAAGATGACACGAGCATGCCCACAAGGCTTGTGGGCATGTGCGCAGGCCTTGTGTTGGGTAAACACCGAGGTGTGGGGGTGACAAACGGGTCAGAGCGCTTCGCCAATCGTGACATCGCTGAATATCACATCCAACGGCGCACCTTAGACGCATCGTTTAACTACAATCCATATTCCCTATACGGGGAGCTCACTATAAACGAACTTGGGACACGGATATGAGTGAATGGATAAGAAAGAGAACCCACATAATAGCTACGGCAGTGGTCGCACCCAGAGCCCAGTATAAAAGGCTCTGGTCGCACCTTCTTGAAGTAGGTTGCGTTCAGAAAAGCACTGAACGTTGAGGGACACTTTGTTGGCATTTTGAGAGGTCATCCAGCTCCTAGTTCGTTTCCTTTACTGTTCTCTGCTTATCAATGTTCGCTTGCAGACAGTGTTCGCGAGAGCAATAAGTGCCGGACTGACAACACAAAAAAAACAAAAAAACCTCGACGTTTTCTTAGCGGGGTCAAATATACAAAAAGCAAAACAAAAATGTCTACTTCTTTGTGTGTCCACTTCTCATTTTCTTCTATTTGCTATTTTCTTGACACTCAAGTCTGCACTGTTCTCGTAGGTCGTTTCCCGGTCTGCTTGCGCCTCAGGGTGGTATCTTTACTTCCGTAAAACCACACCTTTTGTTTGAGGATTTTTTCCTTTGGGCAGGAGAGGGGAGAACCTTCATTGTACGAACTTTGGGCTGAAATATGAGTCACAGTCGGCAAAAAAGCGATATTTTCACGAGCTCAGGTAAGTCACCGTAGCTAATCGGAGCTAGCAACAGGATTCGGTTGCTCGCAAGAATGTTCACGTTTGCTCGTGCCACGCCCACGCCACTTCATACCGAAAAACTCGGAAAATGGCGGAATGTCAAAAATGTATTTAAGATAATGAGTACAAGATACTCGGAATTGTAATTAAAATAGAGTATTAAATACTCTCCATCAAAGGTATTTGCAAGATACCAAGATACTCCAAAAAGTATTTAAGATACAGTATCTTGAGTAGAGTATTTGAGATAGGCACAAGTCTGGTTTCGTTAGGCGCCCGTTTCCGGCTTGAGCGGCGTCGGCGTAACCGGGAGGTCACGTGAGGTCACATGACCCCCGTGAGGTCACGAGGGGCACGTGACCTCACGGTTACGCCGACGCCGCTTGGAGGGAGGAGTAGCAGGCAGGATGAGGAGGTGAGGAGGAGGTAGGAGAAGTATACGCTCCCCTCAGTACCCTACCCTCCTCCTCCTCAAGAGCGGCGCTCTAATTCGGTGTTACAGGAAGCTGTAAGCGGTTTTAACTTTTTTTTTTTTTTTGTCTAAGCATATGTTTCGGCATTGTCATTCGCTGAGCTTGCGTCCGTAAGTTGCGGTGATTGGCTCTCCGAGTGTTGTGCGGGAAAGAAGACGCACGGTTGCTTTTTAGAGTGATTGTGCTGCTCCTCTCTTGTCAAAATTGTATATATTTTCTGTAATTAAAACTCTTTAGGAAGCTGTCGTCTGTATCAATTAAATATTCAGAAAACAATCGGTGTTGTGTCGATATTTAATGAAGAAAAAAAAATGATTTGTTGAACTGACTACGGAAGATGCGACCACCGGCGCTGAGACGAGAGACCTGTGCCTTTGTTTTCTTTGAAATGATGCTTCGAAGCAGATTACGTGCTGATAATCTTTTTTATCTATTTTAATTAATCCATTTTAATGACGTTTGAAATTTGGAGGTACGAAAGTTCTGGGAGCGCACGAACACTAAAACTAAACAACTGTCGAGAGTTGCACGCTGATGTCCGTTTTCAGGTGCTAGTTTCACTTCTGTATCAGAGACAAATTAGGGTTTATGGAGCTAGTAAAGAATAAATACAGGCAATGGGGAGTCGGAGACGACTGTGCTAAGAAGACGAAGACGAACATTGAGATGTATTGAGAAATTCGGGCGGCTACGATTAATCGCCTTTTTGCTTATGATGCACTTGATGAAGACAGCGATATTCCGGTGTCCTGGTTTAATTACATTAACACAATTTCACGTGGTAGGGGTTTTCCTCAGATTTCGCGAAAAGGCGGGAGCACGCGACGGCGCGCTCGCGTCCTTCGAAAATAATTCACCGTGTGTAATGGCCATATGCCCTATTTACAAAAACTGCAAAACATTATAGCAGGCCCTCGTGTTGTATTTGTTTATTGTATTAACTTTTTTAGTAATGTCATTATTTGAGTAACGTGCAAAATAGGGGAAGTTTCTTCTTCAAATACTGGAAGTGCAGTTGTAAATTGGAGGCGTCGTGCAAATTTGACTTTGCCTACAAGCGTAATGTTAATAAGGTGGTGGGAATGATGAGACAAAAAGGAAAGAAAAGAAGATAATGGAGGCGATCGCTCTTAGTGTCTTAGAGATAAAAATAAGAAAGGAATATCTAACATGCAGTTCCGTCAGTTAACAAAATACAGCATAGAAGCGCGTTTGTGTGCACTGGTTTGGCCAAATGTGCTGTTTGAATCTTTGTCTTAGCCTTACTGCACATAACAACTGCTGGATCGCTCTTCGTTCTTGCTCCTCAAAATATATAAAAAAGACATAATTCCTAACGAGTTTTCAATAACCGCGTCGCAAAAGTTTCTTAAAGTGAGCATTATATAATTGATGGGTCGACAAAAACATCCAAAATCGAAGTTGCCAGTTTGCTTTTGTTTCGTTTTTTTTTAACTTAAGGGTGCCCAGAGCGTTCACCTTGTAGCCTAATGATAAGTCAGAATAATCTGTAAAAGCTTACCCCCCAAAAGTGGTCGCGACATTCAAACACTAATAAAGAAATAAGAAAGAGTGGAAAGAAAAAGGGAGAAAGAGAGAGAAAGAGATAGAGAGAGAGCAAAAACTGGCACATCTCCCTTGGTTCCCGGTGGTAGCGTTAACCAAAAGACAAAGCAAAGCCATGGCCAACGATGAGAGAGTGCGGGATACTCCTCCCTCTGGTGGCAGCGGAACGCACATCTGGAACTAAAGCCCAAATTGTTTTTGTGGGTGATGGTCTATTTTCCAACGTCGCGGATATAAATACCCCGATTTTCTTGGACCCGGGATTTCTCCGTAAGCTTTTGATTCTGCGTCTGTCTTCATTTCTGCAGCCTGTCTCCCAGACGATCTTATTTTCAACTGGTCGCCGCCACGCACTCGGCTTCTTTGCGCTTCTTTGCTTATCGTTCACCCGACAATCGTCAATCGTTCATTGATTTCTGTTTCCCCCCATGGCCGGCAGGGGGAGGTTGGGAAAGAGGGGGGGGGGGGGGGGGAGCGCCAAAGAGCATAAGACTGAAAAGTGAACGTAGATATTTGAAGGACAGTCCCACTGCCTTCTTGTGGGTTGAGCTTGCTTTGGGTGTTATTTGCTTATTTTTGTTGTTGTTCAGTATTTGTATCTGGACCAGCCTTTTTTTCGTTTCCATGGGACTTGAATTACTTAGGGATAAGAAAACAAGAGCTTGTTACAGTGCACACAAACAAAAGTCAACAGCACCTTACTCGCGACAGCTGAATTTTGCGGGGAGACCTCTCCGCGACAGGAATGATGTATGCAGAAACTTTTGCGCTATGTTTGAAACAATGCACTTTTGGTATGATCCAACGAATCTAGTTAAAGGACAGGATACATAACAACGAGTAAAGACCATTACTAGACGGGGTAAGTGGGTTTCGGCGCTAGTTCCCCGCATTATGGAACGGAATCAACTTCAGTCGAGTCTGAAGAAGTAAATCAAATTGTGTTCGGTATCATTACAAAAAAAAAAAAACAGTAGCGAAAATAACGAACGACACAAAGAAGGCTCGATTTTCCTTGTTGTCTCTGTCACCGAGGGCTTTGCGGGGAAAGCAATCCGGTTTAAATTTTCAATCCGAAAACTCGATCACCGCGAAAAAGAGCAGACCTCATTTTTCAAGCGACGATCACGTGGGCGAAGTGCGTAGCAGAGTAGCGCGAAATATGCAAACGCGTGGCAGGGCCGAAAATAGATCGAAGGCTATATTGGAATGCCGAGTGGAAAGCCAATATCATAGTAAAAAACCAACTAGGATTCGAGATGCTGAAGAACTACCAATATAAGAGTTTTGAAAATACACGACATAACCCCGAAAAGCATTACAATTAAAAAAGTAAAAGGTAAAGATTAAATGAGTTATTAACCAATAAAATAAAGAGTGCGAAAACCAACCGATTTCTTGCAAGGCGTTTTACTAATGGTGATAAATTAAAACAAAGCTTTAGGAAATTGCTTGCTGTATATTCAACTGCAAAAGTAGACATTTTTTGTTGATTTGGTTCAATGGGAAAGGTGGCGGAATGCTTTGGCCCACAGCAGCTCGGAGCAAATGGAGTGAAAAGTCGCGGGTCCTGGGTTGAGTCCCTACCCCTGCCCGCTTTGATCTCGTTGAGCATCATACCAGCGTAAGGTTGTGTATCACGTGATTCACGTTAAAGGCCCCAGGCAAGAAGTGGTGCTGTGCTGCTGACTAAATTTCTACTCTAGAGAGCACGAGTGTCTCAAAACGTTAAAGAGAGGCCGAGCTTACGCTGGTTGGCTAAACCCGAACAGCGAATTTGGTTTTCGGTTGATTCGGGTGCGAGTGTGCAATTCACATTTCGCTTCTGGCGCAGCTCCAGAGCTAGAAGTGACTTATAAGCCAACTCAAAGCAACTTTTTGGGGGCGTACCTGTTTTACTCTTTTTTTTTTCTCGTTTTCAACGTTTCATCTTAAATCAGAAGAAAAAAGTATAACCGATAATTTCTACGCACTAAAAACGCCTCCAAATACTGATATGAAAATGTGTGTACAACACAGGCGACGTTTGTCTAACCTAGATACATGATAAACGTTCGCACCTCCCATGCCGTGTAAACCCCTTTTCGTGTAGAGGACCACACAAAGTTTTTTTTACAGTGTTCGCAAACCCCTGGGCTCACGAACCAGTTATTGCGAGGCCTCTGGGATATGACTTGTTAATAGTTATTCTGTTGTTATTGCTACGCAGCAGGGATGAACAGTGTTTCAGATAAAGTATTTGAAATACATATTTCAAACACTTTGAGTATTTTGAATATCGTATTTATTACATATTGGGTGAAGGTATTTGTCAAGCGTATTTAAACATGTAAAATTCTCTATTCAAAATGTATGTATTTCAAATACAGCGCCAAATACGATTTTGGGGACTCGTCGCAATCAAATGTGATAGTGCAAACTATGTAAATTGCGTGAAACTTGCTGCACTTTGCGCAGGACAAATATTAAAGTAAAAAGGAAGAGTAGAACAAGGAATTTATGGGATGAGTACGAAAATTCTAAGGACACCTAAGCACTTCTTATAAGTTGTCAATGCGAAAGCGTAAATGTCCCTCTTCCGCTCTCTTAGTTCCTCTACGCGTACTGGCGTACTGGCGTAAACAGCAGCAGTCCCCCCCCCCCCCCCCCCTTCCTCCCCTCCGGCAACGCCTGACACTAGAGCGCCGACCAAGCGCGCACTCTCGTGAAGCCACCGCCAATGGCTATCTATGAGCCGTTTTGCTCAGCCAATAAAACAATAAAAATATAAGCATTACTTTCGCTTTCTTTTTTCGGTTACAGACGCCGCCGGCTCCGCTCCATGGAAAAGTTAATGTTTTGGCATTAATAATTGCCCTTTTGGTTGGGTGAGTCAATTTTTCAAACACGTCATATTAACGACATGCTTCAAAAGACTTTGATGCATCAACTCAGCTTTCTAGAGTAATTTTAAACTGAAAACATTGTTTCCTTTATCTTGTATCCGCCTATGAAGTCATGACAAGCGAACTTTATCTTTAGGATTATAACATTCTTTGTAAGCATTTGATTCTTAGTATATACTATAAACTGCACTGTTTATTTGCGCATGGTATTTTTTACCTGTGTTAATTCACGGCCGGACTGGAAGCGCGCGCTCTCTTTCTCTTCTTACGGCCTTTGCAATTGGGGCTGTCGCCACCTCCCGCCGCAATTCGCGGGGGGCGCTGTCACCTCACCCCTGGTTACCTTTTGCCGTTTGCACAGAGCGCGTCTGACAGTGTATCTCAGCGCTGTCGCAACTTGCGGCCGAGATTTTTATAGCCTTTGACACCTGATTCTTACGTTTAGACCCTCAGCCACTATCTAATGCGCTCCTGATGAGCCCAAAACGGTGAATATTTGACGCACATCTCCGAGAGATTCGGGAGTAAAAAGTAGTAAGTAGAGACAGTGAATGCAATTGCGGAAAATTTATACTCGTCTTTACCTCCAGGACTTATGTTGCAACTCAAGAACAGGAGGAGACGGGCCACTTCTACGTGAAGGAACTTTCAATGATAAATAATTTGTACACTCTCGTGAAATGTAAGCAGTCCTAATCTATCTATTGCCGTGGTCTGCATCATCATTTCATATAGCCGCACATGAAGTCGGTCAGCTGCTCTAGACGAGGGTGTAGTAGTCTGTACTATTTTCGCACAGTGCATATTACAGCCTAAAGTGCTTCCTCGAGGGCTTGTGCACATATCCAGCTGATATTTCGCTTCTGTCCGTGACCGTCTTTGCATGGTCAATCAGAAGTATTCTGAGGAACTTATTGCAAATTAAACCTGCCAAGTGCTTTCAGTGACTGTTGTCAATGCCCTCTGGGCAACTTAGGATTGGCGCGTCTTCAAGATATGGTGCAACGAGTAGTTGCAGAACTTCGTGCACATTTGTACGCGGAAGGTGCTTAATAGCCTTTAAAAAAAAAAAGCAACAATGTTGTCCAGAAGTGCGAGGAACCTAGGATTTGGATAATGAAATCCGCTTTTATCCTGGCCTTGCAATAAGACGAACAGAGGATCACCTCTCTTACTCGTAGTCAACAGCATAGCACAGGCGTCGCACCCAAACTCACAAATGATTTTCACCAGATAGCCACCGACGTACACTACACCAGACTATGTCACGGATGTAGATGGAGCGCAACGCTCTTCCAGTTTTTTCAGGTCAGTGGTAACCGAGTTCGGCACAGCCGCTGCCAACTGCTGAGAATCAGTGTCTGACATCCGTATTTGCTTAGAAGAGGCCTTTTCTTTGACAATGTGATCAAGGGCTGCTGTGACAGCCCTTGCATCAAGTATGTCATTCCTCCACACATGGACCGTAGTCGTCCAAAGACTGATTCAACTGGGTCACTGTTGAACTTTCTGGTCAACACATACTTGACTCAGCTTTCTAGAAGAAACCGCACTGTCTCTACAGTAGACGATGTAGTAAACAGCAAGGCTTGAAATGTTTCTTGGGTGAAACCATCCCCTCCTGATGCAATAGAACTCTCCTGAATGTTCTTTATGTAGCGTGGAAACTCGCTCTCAAGCCACTGCATTCGATGCTCGTCTTGTGCGGAAATTGGCCTCTTGCGATCAATTCCTTTGTAGCTCGTGTCGTGAATATCAAACCACTGCTTAATCATCTCCATGAAGCTAATCGTGGAGCTGGCTTCTCTGAAAATGTAAGCAGCAGGATTACCACGCGAGTGTTCTTGCAGATGGCACAGCGCTGCAGTTACCTGCGGAGGGAATACCTGGACAGCGGGAAGCACATTCATCTTCTCTAAATTAGATAGATAAACGTGCTTCCTAGTAAGATTTCTTGACAGTTTGATGGTATTTTCTTTTTGGAACTCGTATAGCCTTTGAACGAACGTTCCAGTGATTACAACTGTGCCGTCTGTAAGTTTGCGTTCGAGGAACTGGCTGCGGACGTTTTTGAGTACATGACAAGGATCAAAACTCAGGAAGATGACTCTGTTGGAATCATGTGGGTGGCTGACTGTTGTTGCGAGGCAGCCATTTCCATATGTTTAAACATCGCGGTATTTGAAGAATAATTGTTGGTTACAATGCGGACAATTACAAAACCACATGACTCGACAGCCGATATCACTTCTTTGGTCCATGCGAAGAGGTCCCTTCCACTCAGCTGCTTTGTAAAGTAGTAAGAGCAAGGTATCCTATATGGACTAGTGATGCCATGCGGGACAAAGCAGAGAACTCTATTTGCGAGAGCTTCTCCTGAGTTGCTTGATGTACTGTTGCCCGGCATGTCTCGGAGACCAAAGATCGCATCTGACTTTCTATCGTATATGCATTTCGGCTTAATTGCAGCTTCATCCACAATCACTGAAGCCATGTGCTGCTTGTTGCTTAGCAAAGAGGCTTCAAGGATAGTCTCTCTTTCATTGCAGCGCTCCTGCCTGATGACGTTGGGCTCGGCCCCAAATAGCGCTGGAGCGTACACTTAGCTGGAGGTGTCAAAAGGTTGGAGGCTCGTGCGTGATCATAGCCCCTCGGCGAAACAAAGCGCCAAATGATGCAGACTGTGATTACCTCTTCGGAATAACTTGGCCGCTTTTTTTTATAGCTTTCTAACTGGTGGAGAAGAAATACAGCTTTTTTTCCCCCTTTCTGAGCATCTGCAACAACCTTGTTCATGGAGGCGTAGTGCTTGCACTCTTGATAGTACTTCACTTTCTTTGTTTCTGTTGCAAGCCGTTGTAAAAGCTTTCCGCACTTCGAGCCATGGTGGGCAACCTGAGAGCGAAGTCTTTCTGCCAGTGAAACATACCGACTAGCTCGCTGGGCATCGTTGCTCGTAGCTTGTGTGAAGACATCGTGTTTCTCCTTTAACTCTTCCAGCACGTCGAAGGCTTCATGAGCAGTTGTCGTTGACTCTGCTTTACGCTTGGTTGGTTTTCGATGACTAAACGGTTCACGATATGTTGGTTCTCTGCGAGGCTTTTCCGCACTTGGCGCCATGTAAACCAGATAGTGGTCGAAGATGGTCGGCACCGTACCTAAAAGCAGTTTCCTGATGCGGCATCCAACCACATAGTCAGATTTAAGGAAATGTCTGCTGCACACCACGGTCGATGCCGATTTGTCATTAATAACGAGGTTTTTTCTTGAAATATTTTTTTTTGCCACTTCGCGGATAGGTCTTCGTAGGAAATTGATGAAAGGAAACCCCAGGATGTCTTACCCTGCTTCGACTGACAGAATGGAACGCAGCAGCAGGCCATGACCACGCTTTCCGAACAACCGCGTGCGAGGGGTCAGACATGTACAAAGGTCCCGTCCATGTCACAGGGGAACGCAGATTGCTGACGACACTGCCTGTCGGTAGAGTGACTTAAGTCGGAGCGAAGTTCAATAAACCGTTGCCAAAACAACAACCTACGAAGCTCGAACACCAGCGCATAGCAGCTCGAAGAGACTCTCCAAGTGGGGTGAAGTGGGGTGAGGTGGTTGCGCCCTTGACGGCAAGCAAGTGAACTACATACGGAGAAAAAATGCCATTGACTCCCGGGCGATTGCAAAGGCCGTAAGAAGAGAAAAAGAGCTCGCGCTTCCAGTCCGGCCGTGGTTAATTATAAGTGTATACAGGTGTCAGTCTGTGAGAGCAAAATGTGTTTGAAAAAGTATTGGAATATGATAAAATACGCTCCTTGTATTTTTATTATATATGTAAATACATTTCTCAGAAGTCTAATAGAATTTGTGATTAAGTACTTTTTGTAGAAGAATTCTTTATTTGTATTTAAATATATCTTGGATGTAGTTTTCCTATCCCTGCTAGGCAGTATATCATGGAAGGAAACGCTTACTTTCGAGAAAATTTCCTATTTTTCATTGTTAATGCCCATGAACAAAGAGCAAGGGTCTGTCGGGTATGCCATTCGAAAATAACGTCTTCGTTATAAACTTTTACGGTAAAAAAACGGCGAATAATTATGATTCAAACAATCTCTGTTTCAATTCATAAAAAAAAGGAAACGAACTTTGATAATGTATTTGTTTAGGAGCCGGTGTGGGCATGGGTGCACGGCTACGATGCGGATCGTAAACCTTTTCGTTCTTCTGCTGCAGCTCGCGGGAGGGCCGGTGCTCGATAACTGCCGTCAGCATCAGGCTTTTGCCGTCCCCACATTGCCAAGTCAGCCAGCCAATGCTATCATCATCCTCGAGCGACTATCCGTTGAAACAGCAACATCGTCAACGTCACAGTCATCGGGACCATCGCCTGGATTCACTACAAAGCCTGGAGCATCATCGCTGTTCGCCAGTGGGCATGGGTGCATGGCTACGATGCGGATCGTAAACCTTTTCGTTCTTCTGCTGCAGCACGCGGGAGGGCCGGTGCTCGATAACTGCCATCACCATCAGGCTTTTGCCGTCCCCACATTGCCAAGTCAGCCAACCAATGCTATCATCATCCTCGAGCGACTATCCGTTGAAACAGCAACATCGTCAACGTCATCGTCATCGGGACCATCGCCTGGATTCACTACAAAGCCTGGAGCATCATCGCTGTTCGCCAGTGGGCATGGGTGCACGGCTACGATGCGGATCGTAAACCTTTTCGTTCTTCTGCTGCAGGTTAGTAAGCGTGACACTGACCCTTGCTTTAGATCGAACTGTATTTGCATAGTCGTGCTTCCATGCCCAGAAGCCTGTCTTGAGTCGTTTCGAGTGTTGCTTTTAATGCTGTGTGGTGATGTTGAGGTAAACCCGGGTCCCATGAACGAACAACAGGTCAAACAATTTAATGAAATGTTTCAGTTATTACAAGGCCTTAACGCTCGTTCACTGAAGTTCGAGGAAGGACAAGCCACTGTGATTGCCTCTATCAACGAACTTAAAGCAAATCAGAAGTCAATTCAAAATTCTGTCACTAATCTTGCTCAAAAAGTGACGACAGTGGAAGCCAAAACCGCAGCTTTCCATGACATACAACGCGAGCTAGTCGCAGCTCACCATACCATCGAGCGTATGGAAAGAGATAACCGGAACTTAAATTCAAGACTGTCTGATATGGAAGATAGGTCACGAAGGGATAATTTGATTTTTCATGGTATTGATGGACAGCGTTCATGAAACGTGGTCTCAATCTGAAGATAAGGTGCTGTCTTTTTTATCGAACGTTTTGAATATAACCGTCTCCCACGAACAGATAGCGCGTGCCCACAGGCTGGGGGCCTTTGTAAGTGGGAAATCTCGCCCCGTAATTGTAAAGTTTCAATCCTTCAAAACTAAGGATCATATACTATCATGCCGTGCCAGACTAAAAAATAACCCTGTTTTAGTAGCCGAAGATTTTTCCCCTGAGACACGGCTTGCAAGGAAACGGTTGCTTGATTACGGAAAAAGCCAGGGGACAGTTTTTAAGCTTCGTTATAACAAGCTATCTTTAAACGGAAAATGTTTTGCGTACAATGCGGCCGACGATAGCATCTATGAGCTGCTCCCTTCTGCGTCTGTTCAACGAGCGTATAATAGGGGCTCAGCCAGCAGCTGAAGCTGTGTCTGGTCCAGCCACCATTCCTTAGCAGTCGGAGAGGGGTGGTGAACGTCCTGATTCCAGCTCGAACATTTGTATTATATTTACTAATATTAGAAGTTTGTTTCCCAAGCGTGATGACTTGTGCTCAGTTGTCCACTCCTGTGATGCGGATTTAATAGTTTTGACAGAAACTTGGCTCTCGGAAAAAGTTTATAATAATGAGCTCTTCCATTGTCAGAAACGTTACAATATTTACAGAAATGATAGGATTGACAGATCGGGTGGTGGTGTTTTGTTGGCGGTGGCTAATACAGTTGTTTCTTATCATGTGCCGATTGCTTGTGATCTTGAGATGACTTGGGTGTGTGCTTGTTTAAATTACAAAAAATGGTTATTTGGTGTTTGTTACCGCCCTCCTACGAATAATTTCATGTTTTCAAGTATGTTGCACGATTCTATCAACCAACTTATTGTTTGGTTTCCTGACTCGCCTATCGTTCTGATGGGGGACTTTAATTTCCCAAGTATTAAATGGACTGATAACTATCCTTCTTGTATTCCCTTTTCAACTGAAGCTAGTGAGTTTATTACGTTATGTTCAGACTTTAATTTAGATCAAATAGTCACATCTCCGACAAGAGTAACATCGTCGTCATCGTCCTTGTTAGACCTTGTGCTTACCACTCACCCGCACACTATTTCATCGATATCATACTTGCCTGGCCTCAGTGACCATTCTGTACTACATTTCACGGACTCAACGTTATCGACAGTAAAAACTATTCGAGACTACAGGAAGGCTGATTTTACTTCGATCAACAGAGATTTGTGTCTATTTCTTGAAGGCTACCTAGAAGGTTTTCTTAATCGTTCAGTTGAAAGAAATTGGAGTATGTTTAAAAATATTGTTACTTTTTTAACGAATAAGTACATACCGTCTAAAGTAATTCGCAATCATGCAAATGCGCCATGGTACAGTACAACTTTAAAGAGGCTATCCAACAAAAAGAAAAGATTATTCCGTGCAGCAAAACTTAATACCACAGATGTTCGCTGGGCAGCATATCATTCAGCCGCTTCAGAATATGACATAGCAGTTAAAAATGCGAAACATGTTTTTTTTTTTTTTTAATACCACTCTTCCTTCTATGCTTTTGAATAACCCTAAGCAGTTTTGGAACACTGTAAATAGCAGTGATAACGGTGATACATCTCTGATCTTCCCTGATGGGCAAAAAATTGAAGCCCACGAGTGCGCCTCTGTGCTGAATGATGTTTTTGTAAAGTCATTTTCTGTTCAGAGTAATGTAAGTGTACCTTCATTACCTGTGCATGATTTCTTGCCAATGAATTCTGTCGTTTTTGATGTGGTTGGCATTTCAAATGTAATAGATGGCCTTAAGATCTCATCATCTACGGGTGTTGATGAGATTAATTCAAAATTTCTAAAAAACACCAAAATGTATTCGTCAATAATACTTCATCAGCTCTTTTCCCAATCACTCGAATCTGGTATTGTGCCTAATGACTGGAAGATCGGGAAGGAGGTTCCGTTGCATAAGTCAGGTGTCAAACATGATCCATGTAATTATCGTCCTATCTCACTAATGAGTGTTCCATGCAAAATATTAGAACATATCATCTGCTCTCATTTGGCTACCTTTTTAGAATCTAACAACTTCTTTACATCGGCTCAGCACGGATTCAGAAAATCATTCTCATGTGAAACTCAACTCGTCTCCTTTACCCTTGACCTTCATCGCTTTCTTGACTCTGGCTCTTATACTGACTGTGTTTTTTTAGATTTCTCGAAGGCATTCGATAAAGTTTCTCATTCTCTACTGCTTCAGAAACTCCGCGTCTTAAATATTGACCCTCACATACTCGATTGGATAAATGCCTTTTTAACTAATCGTCTACAGTTTGTACGTGTTAACAACAACAATTCTGCTGTAGCGTCTGTTCATATAGGGGTGCCTCGAGGTTCCGTAATTGGTCCTTTATTGTTTCTTATTTATATTAATGATTTAGTATCTAACATTTCTTCACCAGTCTGCTTGTTCGCTAATGACTGCGTTCTCTATCGCAAGATCACTGACCAATCTGATATTGTTCATCTTCAAACAGATCTTAACTACATTGCTCGCTGGTGCGATGCTTGGCTAATGGAATTAAATACGAATAAATGCAAGTCCATGAGAGTATCGCGCTCTAGCACTACATGTCCTACATACTACATAAACAATGCACCCCTATCACCTGTTTCCAGTTACAAGTACCTCGGCGTCTATATCACCTCCCATCTTTCATGGAATACCCATATTGAGCATGTTGTTGGTAATGCCAACCGTATGTTGGGTTACTTAAAACGAAATTTTTTTTCGAGCGCCTTCATCGCTAAAACTTATAATGTACAAGTGTCTAGTCCGCTCTAAATTGGAGTACGCTTCATCTGTGTGGGATCCCGGCCAACATTGTCTTGTCACTGCATTAGAAAGCATTCAGAATCGAGCAGCTCGATTTATCTTATCTAACTATCATCGTACTTCCAGTGTAACATCTATGAAAATAACTCTGCCATTACCTGACTTGTCTTCCCGCCGTAAATGTGCTCGTCTCTCCTTATTTCATAAAATCTACCATCACAACTCACTTTTACGCCAGTCCCTCATACTCGAACCATCTTATCGCTCAGCTCGCCTTGATCACGCTCATAAGGTTGGCATACCAAGTTACAACACTAACGCATTCAGTGTGTCATTCATACCTCGTACGTCAACAGATTGGAACCGCCTTCCCGCTTCAATTGCCTCCATCACTGACGTTTCTCTTTTTAAACAAGCACTTGGTAACAGCACCCTTAGTTGACTGATTTAATTGCCATCATTTTTTGTGTTCACTCCCCTCTGAAATGTACTATGTACCTTGAGGGTAAATAAATAAATAAATAAATAAATAAATACAAAATATCCAATGCAGAAAACTACCAATCGATATCGTCTGCACGGCGCAGACTGTTCTTTCATGCAAAAGCAGAAGAAAAAGTAATTCCAATTTATTTTCTCGTGCATAAAGCAAACGCGCGGTCTTCCTCGGGAAACGGTGTTTCCGGCAGATAAGGTCGGCATTTGGATCCTCCAACTGCCCATATTTTTTCTCGTGTTTTCTTCCAGTTATTTGTTCATGTTTTCCTTTATCTAACGTTCATTCGCAGGCCAGTTTTTCTGCGCTCGCCTGCCGTATATCGTAATCGCAAATATTTGCGTTATGGAAAATAAATCTGAGCTATTTCATCCGTATGCAAATCACGTTTTTATGAGCGAATATAAAAAAAAACATCAAGAAAGGAATAGGAAATGAATGCGAGTGCAGTGACCTCACTGGTAACTGGTGACTCTGTGTAATGGAGCGAAAAAAGAGACTGCAACAGCGCGTTGCCAGATTGGAAAGTGGTAGCCATATCAAACTTTCATCGAAAATTCACCAGACATCACTAGAGACTAAAATTACAAAACAAAACGCCTAAAACGAACTAAGCATTTGAATTCACCCTTACAAATATATTTCACAACGTTCTACGAAATGTGTGCAGAAAGCAGCGCATATAATCTATCTAAAGAAAATGTAACCACATTTTAACCACACCCTCTACCTTTTCGGCCATTTTATTCTGTAATCTTTCCGTAAAACTTAGTGTACGCAGATTATACTGAAATTAAATAGAAAGCAAATTGAGTTTCTGACAACTTATTTCTACTCTTTTTAGAGATAACTGACCAGTTTCTTGTAGACAGAAAGAAAGAAGAAAAAAGTCCTAAATAAGCTTTGAATATTACTTTTAGATTTTACGTTCTGCATCC
Source organism: Ixodes persulcatus (assembly GCA_013358835.2). Classification (NCBI taxonomy): domain Eukaryota; kingdom Metazoa; phylum Arthropoda; class Arachnida; order Ixodida; family Ixodidae; genus Ixodes; species Ixodes persulcatus. The sequence continues at coordinate 41,039 of JABSTQ010010625.1, forward strand.
ATGAAACACTGCGTTTGTCGCATACGCATCCGCAGACACCACAAATACACACACCACGAAGCACTCATAACGCAAGCAATAGTGATGCTGATTTCTCCATCACGTTTTGTACCCTACTCTTCAAATGAAATCATTTCAATGAAGACCACGTCAGCAGTTCAGTGAATTAAAAATATGTTTTTATTTTCTCCAACAATATTTTTTCTAATGAAATGACGTTTCTAATGGCTGAAGAACACCGCCTTCGGAGCGGTGTGACACACTGGCCCAACCTCGGGGGTGGTGCTCAGCGAGCCTGTTGGTCTCTTTGCCTCCTTCGTCTTGCTTTCGCACAGCCGCAGCTACCGAAATTCGCTATGCCAAAACTAGAAAAATATTTTCTCTTTTTTTTTTCTAAACTCTATGACTTTATTTATATAAAAATTCAATGCGCGCTCCGCTTCCCTCTTGAGCTTTCTGCCTTTGGTAATACGTGGTCGCACCCGTAGCCGAAGCCCGGTGAAATGCAACAAGCGCGTGCTGGGGGCAGAGCTCCTACTGAATTCTTAGCCTGAACCGACTATAGTCTATACTATCGATGGGCTGCAAATCCTCATAAAAAGTTTCTAGGTAACAAAAATAATAAAAAAGTTAGTTAACTAAGCCATTAATTGCTTTTTATAAGGGGCGCCATGAAGTACGCCGCGGTCAATAACGCTGCTGTGTGGAAATAGTTTCGTTATTTCAAGTGTTGTTTTGTTTTTTAATATTTTCCTTCTTAGAAGTAGCACCCCGTATATAATGTACAATATTGCACACACAAAATAATAAGTGCCTTTTCGCCCACGCGGATTAAATTAACCCAGTGAACTTACGAAATGCTTTTATCCGCAGGTACACTGACAAGTCGCGCTCCTATTGCATGCTTTCTGGGCGCATTCTCTTTCCATAGCACAATGGCAGATAAAGTGACTTGTTGTTCTGGGGACATCGTTCTCACTACAGTATACTGAGCCAACGCTATAAAATCGTTTCTTCTTCCTTAGAACGGGGTGTAAAAGCACTTCATCGTACAAACTAAAAAAAAATTTCCGGAAATTTAGTTTAAATGTATTTTGCACCCGATTGGCGCTTATCACTTTACCATTTTATTGTATTTGTGTTCGGCCCCACGCTGATTTGCACTCAAAATGCAATATCTCATCTTCATTTTTGTCCTAGAAAGAACAATTCCCGATCGGAGGAGGTGATGGTTGCTCCGTTGCTCCCTCGCTAGACGTTTTACGTTTCGTCCCATAGACAACGAGCAAGAAAGCATTCATGACACCACGAGAAAGTAGCGATCACGAGAAAGATGTGACCGCCGGTATCAATATAAGGCGAAAAAATACGTTATTTCGCTTTCATGTGCTGCCGACGAGGCTGTTGCGTTCTCACGGTCATTATGAATGTTAGCCGTCCAATGTCATCACACGAGTAGAAACTTCGTAGCAGACAAGCAGAGGCATCTCCATCGCCTACTACTTTAAGAGTAGTGTTTTTACGACTACCAGCATTTGAGTACGGGAAGCAGAATATTAGTTTTCGCTGTTCGTTCTCTCCGCTATTTTATGTCGCCACACGTAAGAAATCGCTAACCAGAAAGGAGACGGCGGAAGTCGAGCGCCTTCCCAGGAACAGCGATTAGAGGTGCAGGACTTGATGTTTCAGCAGCTTCCGCACATACTCAGTCAACCAAATTCGTCGTTCGCATAAAACGACCCCTAAATGTTTGTACCAATACTCGTATAACCCAGGGGATGCTCCAACAGAAACAACAACTATGATAAACTGAGATTGTGGAGCACACAAAAAAGGGGAAAGAGAGGGACTTCGGTCCCTTATGTGGGCTTGTTAAGTATATGCGCACTGACACTCTTACAAAAACGCTGTTCCAGTTGCTTAACTACTGTCTTTCAGCGCGCTTAGTTCGACCTAGTTCACACTTTTCAATCGAAAAATAGCATGAGGTCGCATTGAACACCCTTCCTTTTTGAAAGGTGTGAATGGTGTGGGAAAGGGTGCTGCGGTGTAGTGAGGTGGATAGCCTTCTTGAGGGATATTCATCTTACTGACGTCAACTTTAGCCGAGGTCGTTGTTGGCGACCCGACCATCTAAATTTTAAATGCATTAGCACGCATTGCCTGGTGCATGCAGCAGTCTTTCGTTAGTCGTTGTTTGGTTTGACACTGGTTCGGACTGGACTGGACGAACATCACCTAGAATAATCAAAGCCCGTGCATGCACCAGAATTTTGACGTAATCAGAGCGTGAAATCGAGCGAAGGCGCTGATTGAATGCGAGTGCTGCGTCAAGCGTTCGGCTCGGACTCGGTGTCCAATCAACGCGTCGAAGGACGCTCGGCTTCGGACTCGGGTTCAATTGCCAAGTTGGGGCCATCCGACTGTCCTGACGTTCTATGGAGGAAGAGTTCGGAGGCCTTCATTATTCTAGAATCTAGATGATGTTCACTGAACTGGAGTGGACTGGTTTCGTGAAGCCGCGGTTATTTTGCTATGTTCGTTCGCTCGTTCCGCCCACTATCCATCTCACAAAGGGGAAAGAGTCTTCTAGGCAAGCTTCCGATGACGCGCCGGGAGAGCGGGAAAGGGGGGAGGCGATGGTGGTTGCATCCGAAACTGCCGACACCCCAAGAAAACAGACATGGATGTCCGAACCAAGATGCGAGAGACGCATACGTGATACCGCTGACCGCCCACATTTCATGCCGACGTAGAGGCGCTCCGACCAGTGACCAGAGTGAAATAGAAGAGGCAGAAAATGGCCACGTTCGCGAACGGCGAACGTCGAACGACGCCAGTATGCTTCGAAGGTGAGCAGACCTCCGAGCAATAAACTGGCCATGCTGATATAATATGGAAAACGTGCTGATATATAATTGGGAAGAAGTGGATAGATGGGTCCCCAGATTCGGGCGCCATCCATTCGCGTTCGAGAGAAGCGCCAGGAGCACCAAATATAATATGGACGCTCCGTCGGGTCGAGTGGCATCACGTCAATGTGTTTCTCGCATTGTGCTCCGAACACAACAGTATGCAAACCGTTTCGAAGTTGGAACTACCATCCTTCTCTGAGTCGGAACCCTTGGGCAAAATGCTGACGCTTTTCGTCGAGAATCAGCGTAGCAACGCTGCGATTCCGGCATCATTTTTTTTTTCGTTTTTACGGTTTTGTGACGGGTGTCCTAAACAAAAAGGTTACAAATTTTTTTTTTTATTACAAAAAAGAGCTAAGCATCGCCGTCCGCTCATTCTCTGTGCAAGTGTAGCACTAGCTGTCCAAACCAGATGCGAACGTCTCGCAACTAACCGTCAGCTCAATCAAAGGTTATAAGAGATTTTTCGAAAGTTTCATTCAGAAAATGGAGCCCATTTGCGCCCGTTTTCGGTAACTAGTGCCATTCAGCTCCACGTATTCGAAAGATCTGTCAGCTGCCATTTTTCTTTCAAAACTCTCGGGAAATCACTCATAACGTTTGAATAAAACTTGGGTTAGTTTTGTAACTTTGTCATCTGGTTCGGGCCACTAGCTAGGCTACATTTGTGCGGAGAAGGAGCGTTCGGCGAATCGTTTATTTTTTGCGGTGAAAAAACACCTTGTAAATTTTTCGGTTCGTGAAAACTGCTTTAGGAAAACTAATAACCATGTCAGAAGACGGTTAGTCTTTTTTTGCCGGAGTATTGATGTTTTTGCTTTTTTTATTTCGCGTATGTTTTGCCTTTATACTTCGTATTCTTCGTCTGCCGACCGCCGTAAAGGGACTGACCGCCACGTCAGAATAATTCGTGTCTTATTTTTCCCCAGCACCCTAGGCACAAATATATTTGAAATAAATTTGTATTTTTCAGACTGGAGAGCAAAAGTCAAGATGATCTAATTTGAAATTGGGATTTAAATCACACCAGTTTTACTATGATGATTAAAGTCAAATTTTTTCCGAAGAATTAATTCTCGATATAATCCTCGATACTTTTTATTTACTGACTGACTACCATTTGATGCTTTATATGTGTACAGATTTTGTATGTAAATCTAAGAATCACCGAGAGAAAAAAAAAAAAAAAAGAGGTATAGCAGGTTGAATATGAACAACTCTTCAGAGCAAATCAGAACATTCAGATTTTTCTATGTTCCTTTTCCTTTCTCAGTTACGTAATCTCCTGCTGCAAGCAAATAAATGCGGAAGAAAGAAACCAAAACAAGAGAAGTCATCTATTGGAAACAAATCATATCGCGAAAGGAAACTCATATACAGCTCTTTCACTAACTAAAGAAGAGATTATTTTGTTCTAGTATGGCGGGTTTACATCAATAAAAACGTTGTTAATTAAACTACTTAGAAAGATTAAATATGCAGTAATCATTTCTTCCGTATTGTTTTCAGTGATTGACGGTTTGATCAATCAATCTGCCACTTTTAAAAATGCATTTAGTGCTGAAGAGTCACTTTTTTCCCCAGTTAAGGAAGATTTAACGCATATTAGTCTGCTGTAAATCGAATAATTGTGATCTAAATTAAATAAATATAGTTTATATATTTTGCTTTAAATCATATATATTTTTTTAATTATTAGCATTGTGAAGTCGGTCACTCATGAATCAACAACGTTAAACTGCCGAGTATATAGGGCGGTAGAGCAGTCACCAGGATCATGATTCCTCTCTCGTCCGTCATTCATAAAATCTCTATTTGCTATTTATCTGCATGTAAGACCTGCATGCGGTGTTTGTTGTTTGTAAACTTGCTGCGTGTAAAAAGAAATATCCATAGGATGCTGCTAAGATCGCCAGCGTCTTAGTTTACGGGCGTTCACCATCACCCTAGGAGTGTCGCTCTAACATCCATGGGGTGTTAGCCCTTGGGCAAGCCGATTCACACCGTGATGGGTGTAACATTTTCAGTGTCTGGTTCACACGTTTGCGTTTTAGTGCGATCGACTGCGTTGTTACCAACTGTGACAACTTATGACGACAGTTAAAACAAGAGCGCTTTACAAGACATATAGGACGCAACCTTGCAGGTCGAACTACGGTTGCTTAAACGGTACACAAAAATTAACCTTTATTCCCTCCTTCTCCCCTCCCCCCTCCCTTCCCCCCCCCCCCCCACACACACACGTGCACACACACTCACACTTAAATTTGAACAACGATTCCCACCTTCACAAAGAACGACTGGTAGTTTTGAAGACTGACCTCCAAAAGGCCCTACCCTCTTCTTCATTTCCTCACCTTGCGGACAGCAAAATCGAGAAGCAACTGTTCTCAAGTTCAAACAAAGGACTTAGATAAAAACCCGTGAGGTTGTTGTAAAACATGCGTGCAATGTGTAGTAACCCGTTAATAAAGAATAATAAAATTAACCCCGCTCCTTCTTCCCGGCTCAGAGTACATTTGGCTCGTCTGAATCGCTCACCCCAACCAGGAATATGGTAAGACGCTGAGAGTTTTAAAGGTGAATATATTAACAAATGTAACCTTGCTTCCGGTTGTTTTCTTCTGATGTCGTTCCATCACGGCATACAAATTCGTACACTCTAAGAAATGCCTGCGCGTCTACTTACCGGCCAAACACTCAAAGAGCCAATCATTGCGATCTAGGAAATCAGTTCAGCGAATGATGGGGAGGAACATTTGTTTAGACCTTGAAATGAAGTCTGCGCTGTGGCAATACGCAATGCAGGCATGATGCTTTGCATGGCGTAATGCCACAGCGCGGACTTAATTTTTAGATCTAAAAGGATGTTCCGCCTTATAGCTCTCTGAGCAGAATGTTTAGATCGCGATAATTGGCTTTTTGAGTGTTTTGCGGGTAAGTAGATGCGCAGGTATTTCTTAGAGTGTATGTTGCCATTTGATGGAATATATACATATAAAAAACAGCTTCGTTGGAACTTAGTAAAGATGGTAATTACCACAATACAAAAGTAAGGAAAATATATAACGATACGTTCCATTTTTAAAACGGTAACGGGAACGAGTTCCTTTCTCGCAGATGGAACTTGTAAGGGGAACGCGTTCGAAAAATCAGAAGGAAAGAGGAACGAGCTTTCGTTCCTTTTTTTTTTTTTTTGAGGAACGTATATAACACTGGACAGAACCCACTGACGCCACCTATAGGAAGTATTCACTGGCGGCCATAGCTGTGTGCACGACTGCTGAGCGCGTGCTGATGGCGAGCTTCCACAGTTCTTTTGTAACGTGCATTCCGCACCCTCAAGATTGCCGGTCTTAGCAGCCTATTAATGTGGGCTCGTTTAGAGCATGCGCTCAAGACATCACCCACAAATATGGCGCCCAGTGAATACTCCTTATTGGGTAGCCCTAGAACACATCCGATCTGCTTGTATTTTTCGCACAATTCTTTCGCCGCGCGCTTGAAACAACCATTCGCTTAGATAAGTTTTATTTTTATCTTGCGAATACCGAAAAACCTTCCGTATTGTCATACGCGGTTCGGAAGTGTTTCGGGCCTGATGGGTGGCGTCTTGTCCTTCGAGGATACAAGCGGTTGCAACGCAGAGAATCACACTGAAACACTAGTGTGGAAATCAGCCTTTACTCGCGTGGGTTCGTTCTCTTTTCTGTCTTCGGGAGCTTCAAGTTACTACAAGAGTCTGCTTAAAAATAATGGCGACGTTGTTCTTTTTAAAGACGCCCAGCTGGCAAATTATCACCTCATTGTGGTAAGGATATATATTGGCGTGTTATAAAAATATTTGATCGTCCTTGGGTCTTTGGTGACCACCTTCTTTCAACAGAGCCGTTCAAGACATAGTGACATTTGAAGAAATTAAGGGCGTGTTGGATCTCGGTCACCCTATTATAGCTGCGCAACCATTGAGGCTGCGGAATTAGCGAATAAGAACATAATAAGCACATAATAATCCGCGCCCTGGGTGTCTGAAGTTTTCAGTGGCTCTATCTTTCTCGATAAATTATTATTCTCTGACTGAGGTAATAGGGACATGTTTTTGGTGAAATAGTCTAATTTTCCGGGTTTTTTATTTTTTTTTTTTGATGACGGACACAACGTTGCACTGTGGCTTAATATTTGAAAACAATCCAGTACACTCTCTTTCTGTTTTTATTGAGTAATGAGCGGCAACCGTGACCATAGACTGCCTGTAACCTGATATTCCTTAGTGAATGTCAGTATAATCGCCCATGGAGCCAATCGCTGATGCGGAACCCCGTTCGCAGTGATCGATTAACGTTATGTTATGTTTTTATTTAACTGTTCTTATTTAACTTCACCAACGCGCTCACGTCGAACTAAGAAAACCACTTTTGGGTTTTTTGAGGTTGAGCCTCTACCTCGCAGAGATGTTTTGCCAGTGGCGGTCCGATCGTACGAGCTCAGGCTGATCAGCCTTCTTCAGCCCAGCAACGAAAAGATGTTCGAGCGCCCACGTACGTTTAAGACAGCTAGGCAGTTTGTTTGTTTTTTTTCTCTGTTTTTATGTAGTTTTTCTTTTCTTTTCTTGATGTCATTGCCAAAATAGTTTGATCATTAGGAGCTTCACCGAGGGCGCGATATTATTTGCCTTCCCTCCTCGCTCCCCTTCTTCTTGCAGGTACGACGCTGTGCTGCGATGCTAACCTACTCATTAGCTCTCGCGTTTAATACGCACTCGTAAGGGTCTTTTCAGCTTGTTTTTCTCCTCCCTCCTTTGCCCCGACATTCCCGAAACTTTCGGCGGCATTGAAGCTAAGACGCAGACTACAAAATAAATATCTGAAAACGCGACATACAGGGAAGTAGAGAGCCAGCGACGGAGGACGCGTTCCCGAGCGTGAATTATATTAGAGGCCAACGGAAGAAAAAAAAAAAAAAAAGGGTAAAGTACAACAAACTACAAAGCAACTGCGCTCCCTGTCTGCCTGTCCGCCACCAGCGGTGCCTTTGACTTTTTCAAAGGCACAACTTTTTTTTTCACCATTCACGCGCGAAAATGTCGTCATCCCGCCCACACAGACACATCCACAAAATCACACGCACAAAAAAATGTTTTAAGAAAAGAAGAAAAAAAAAAGTACTCGAAAACAGAAACCAGAGACAGTTCGCCGCTAGATCAAACAAGGAATCAGAAAGGGAAAAAAATATATATATATATTCGCGTGAGTACGAAGCCTGGAGCGCGCCGAAATTGAACTGCCGCCGCTAGCCTCCTTTTGGTTCGTTCTCCGTCCGCGCTCACCTCCTGCTTCGCTGGCTTCACTACACCTCACCGCCTTCCAAATCGGCATGGTCACGTGACCTCACAACCCGCGCATGCGCGGAGAAACGCGTTTAGAGACGCGGGGTCCCAGCGGCCTCTGTCGGCGCGGCCCGCAAAAAAAAACTCCTCGCATCGCACGTCGGCCGCGCGCGCGCTCGGTCCGAGAGGCAGAACGCGCAGAGTTGGCCGAGTGTTTTGAGCGGAGCGCTTGAGTTGGCCTTGCTGGTGTGCGGCGTGCGTGCATGTGTGTGCCATGGCAGCGGCGGCTGCTGCCTCGCGGCCGCGCCCGTTCGGATTGTTGTCAGCGTCGTCGGCCGTCAACCGAGAGATTCTCGTCCTGCTCGGCTCCCTGTGCGTCCTCGTCGGACTCGCGACGTCGTCGTCGCACCTCCGTGAGTACTTCTCACCTCTTCTGTTTGCATCTGCGAACCGACGACGCGCCGCGCTCCTCGCGTCGTTTTTGGCTTGTCCGCCTGGCTTGTTCTTGTTTCGCATGCTCGCCGCAGCTGACTCGCCTCCGGCGCCCGCGTTAGGATGTTGTGTCCTGGTTGTTGTTGCTCTCGCAGCCGGTACAGATGTTTCTGTTCATCGACTCTTACTTCTCATGCGCCGATAGTATTTCATTTTTGTGCAAACGTTTACGGAAACATAGCGTATACGAGAGAACGAACGCTCGAATACTCCATCTTTTTTCTTAGTATGATGATCATCTTTACTACTTAACCACCGAGGAGTAAAATCTGCGAGCGCCGACGGGTGAATGACGGCAGGCGGTCCAGGCGTGCACGCGCTCGTGAAGTGGGACCACACCAGAGAGCTGTCACCGGCTCGCGCATGCACGGAACTTTTACTCCAGCCGTGGAGAGGAGTCGACGTCCCCGGGGGGCGTTGGTGCATCTTCGGATGTTGAACCGGGAATACCACTTCTTGATCAGGTGTATCTGTGTACTTTGCGCTCCTCTTGCTCCGGTTTGATGGAACGTCACAGTTGGCGGCGCGCCTCGGCGGGAGAAATGATAGTTTCCCCCCCGAGCGAGGCTTTTCCTTTGCTTTTCTACGTCGGCGATGAAACTCGCTTCGCGTGATGCCGCTGCGCCAGTGAGTGTCTCCGAACTCGAGGAGGAGTTCTTACTGGGAGCTTGGAAATCTCGATCGGAACCGTCTATCGCTTAGAGAAAGTTATTTTTGTGCTTCCATCATCATTACGCGTAATTTCCGAAGCCTCATTGCAGCGCATCTTTATTTATTTATTTCTTTTTATGCAGTTTTATGTTTACTGGTGAACGGCACGAAGTGAGTCACGAAAACACTAAAGTACCGCTCGACATTCCCCCAAAAGCCGCGAGAAATAAGAGCTTCTTCTCGTTAAGATAATGGTTTTAATAATTTTCTTTTTCACTTTTCTCGCAGTGATTGCCATTACCGAATTTAGTTCTTTGCTTCCAAAACATTGTACTGTGTAGAGTTTGAGGCTACTTTAGTTCATTTGTGGAAACAGGGCTAGTAGTTGTTCTCGTTTCCTATGTTTAGATTCAAGACATTTAGTTTATTACATCCGTAATTCTCTGTTGTTTTTTTTTTTTTTTTTTGTGTGTGGGCACACAGCATGGTGAAGTACACGGCGATTGTTGGTATTTTTTTTTTTTTAAAGGTGCGTGAATGTATGCTTATATGTGCCTTTTTGCTTAACGAGAACCTGGTCGGGGCATTCCGTTATGGCACGTTTTCTTATACTTAGATATACACAAACTCATTTGAGGTCGATGTGATGATTTTCCGACGTCAAACAGCCGCGCTTCTCTCCTGCAACTGAGTAGCTGCTATGAGAATGCTTCTGAAAGACACTCTACTCGTAAACAGATGCGACGGTGGACGAGTACTCTACAGCTTTTCATGTTATTACACGCGTTCTTCTTTCTGACCAGGCTCTCGACGCACGCTTGAGCAGTCCGATTCGGGCTGTTCAGATCGCACGAAAGTGCGGGTGATGGTCGAGATGTCGCAAAAGTTCCTCGAACCTCCTCGAGGTGTAACCGGTTCGGCCGACCTTCCAACTTTTTGGCAAAATTCGACCAAGTTCGACTCGTGAAACAGCGTTGCCCGACTTCGCACCTCAAAGTGTCGAAATTTTGGAAACGTTGTCCGAACAGTGCTTTCGTTTTCTATATTTCGGCGAACGATGGTCAATAGTCCCGTTTATATTGCGTTCCCTTATCTACGTATAATATGCTTCGTTATTCGCTGCAAACCTTCAGCTGTTCGCCATAAAAAAATAAAATAAAATGTTTTTGTGCCTGGCAGGAAAGCCAACTTACTGACACTTTTCGTTCTTTTGTTTAAAGTCGTAGAGCAGTTCTGGTTTATATCAACAGCAGTGTTTCTATGACCATTGTGTGACAGGACCTGAATAGAAGGAAGAGACACGCTTCAGACAGCTTCCGCAGATGTATGGGTAGCGTGACCTCGGCTTAGCTTTAGGGTTGTCGCGAACTCGGCGGGGTTCGAGTTCGACTAGGTTCGGATGTTTCGACGGAAGTCGTAAAATTTGAGCCTAGTCGAACTCCGAACATCGAAACTTCGACCGTCGAAAAGTTCAACGAAAATGCGACTATCATGTGCATGCGCGGAAATAGAAAATTAGCTGTCGCCGACTACCAGTACGATGTTTGGTGGGTATATTGTTTCAACGTTCAACAGCAATATGTTAACTGAAAACAGTAAAAGTAGGTTGGTTTGATTTTATGTGGTGCAAACATTGGTACTCATTAGAAAAGAACTTATATGTAAATTAAATTAGTTTTGAAAAGTTTTTTTTTCTCGAAAATTTGAAATTTTTTGCGTAGGAGTCGGGCAACACTGTCCACAAGTCGTGCCGAAGGCTGGAGTGCTGGTGGGAAAGCGAAGCGTGCGCAACGAGTGGCTATAGATACCCCGATACAAAGCGGTACGAATTCGTAAAATTTCGCTAAAAGTTCGAAGGCTCGTCGAACCAATAATACGTTAGGTTCGGCGAACGTTCGCGGCATCCATAAGCGTATAACATCGAACGAAGCTCGGCGTGAACGATAGATGCCCTCACCCGGTTTCGGCGAAGAGCACCGCCGCGTGTGCGCAGCAGAGACCGGCGTATTGTTTATGGTTGTTCTTCTCTCCTGCCGCTGGGGTGACCCAACAACTTTTTCCCGGGGCGTTTATTGTATTCGCGAGACCGGAAGGAAGCGTTCGTTAGCGGAAAGGATTTGTCGACCGGCGGCGGCGATGTGCCGGGGGCCTGTCACGTGGTCGGCAGGGGACGCCATTGACAGTGCGACAGGCAAAGGCGAGCCTGCTTCTTGTCATGCTGTCTTCGGCAGAGGGGCCTTGACTGGCGGCGCTGACGGCTTCGTGCTGATTGGTCCCCCCAGCGACCTTTACATTTCGCGTGCCTGTCCGCGTGTCGTAGCTGTGCGTGTCTGCACTGACGCGGCCAGCGTAGCTTCCTCTTTTTGTTCTCGGGCTTCCGCCGTCGTGAATACGCACTCGTCAGGCTCGTTAGGCTGTTTATCTGTTCGATGCACGTTGCTCTTAGGCTAGGGTGACCATATTCCTCGAGGTAGAAAACGGGACATCCCAGAGAGAGAGAGAGGGGGGGGGGGGGGGGGGGTTGGACACGTACTAAAGTTTGGGATAGGAAGAATATTTTTAACGAAATGATTGCTCTTATTTCAAAACGTTACCATTATGCACTAAATTTTACTCTCTGGGTAAATATTTTAAAGTACCTACGGTTATTTTTGTGATTTATAGTTGTAACGAGTAGGCATAGTTTCGGTTTGCTTCAACTCGCTCGGTGCCAATTTCGAAATTATGCACTCCTCCGAAAACGGGACATGATTCTTTATTGGGACAAGAAGACGGGACGGCAGAAGCGGACCTCAAAAACGGGACTGTCCCGGCCTAAACGGGACGTCTGGTCACCCTATATTAGGTACCGTTCATTTAATCCTGATTTGACGCGACTGGATTGCGCGTTTGGTGCTTCTAGTAAACTGACTGTACACGATTTTTTGCGGATTATTGAACCTGACATATTTTTGCCTTCGTTCCGTTGCTATAGTTGCTGAGTGTATGGATGAGAACGACGGGGGCTCTCTTTCGGACGCTTGAACTCAAGCACGCATGCTTGTTGTCTTCCGTCATGCTTGTTGCCTTCCGCCGTACTTTAGCTGCGCGCGCATACTCGAGGATCACGAGACGCCGAAATGTTATCGGAGGTAGGAAGGTCACCTTGGCATAATTTACGTGGAAAGGCGGAAACAGGCATATCGAACGCTGGCGTGCCTTTCAAGAAGCACGAGCCGTGCGTGTCGAGCAGCCGTCCAAAGACGCGTGTCCCGCCATCTGGAGATGAGGCAAATGGATGGAACCGGAGAATCGCCTTCGGACTCTCTCGGCGCTTGTCGGAGGTTCCACCTTTCTTTCGATGCATCAGCGAATTATACGCACGCTCAGGAGCACACGCAGACTCGAGTTTTGAAAAGGAGTTCGTTTTTAATGACTTTTAATTGCCTGTGAAACAGCTGTGCTGAATTGCAGCATAAAGGACGTCTGGCAAAACAGAACTCTCGTAGTTTTTTTGTTGTTTTTTTTTCTTTTCGGATTTTATGTTTTGTATGTCTTACTGATAGTGGAATATGCTCAGTTTTTACACGTTACTGAAAAAAAAAGAGTTATATGTTAATATCACAATGACTCTTGGCTAAAAAGTAATCATTTAGATTACTGTATTTCTTGAGAAGTACAATAACTGGCTATTACTTGAAAAAGTAAGCCTTGACTTTCTGATTACTTCAAATTTTCAGAACGACACGTTTTTCTACCGTTCTACTGTTCATTGTTGGACTAGAATCACTGTATTACGAGCTACTTATCTTCTTGGTTCGCCAAATTTTGGTGAAACACCTTCTTGTCGAAGTCTCGGTTTGAGGATATCTTGGTTGAATCAAAGGGCGCCGTTAGAAAGAGGAGGGGAAAATAGTGTTGGTCGGTCACAAGTACATTTAGTACTTCCAAAAGTAATCGAAATACTCTCGCGATTACTTTTAAAAAATGAATTCGCATGATTACAAAATTACTATCAAAAGAAGTCGATAACTAGCCATTCAATTACTTGTGGAAATGCCGTAGAAGTCTGGATAAGCTAAATGCCACGTTTAAATATTTTCGAGTCTGAGTTCGTTCGTGTCCTGATTCATATCGAGAGCTACCGAGGTACGTTATATTTTGAATTTGTCGTGTTTCACGAAGTTCATGTTAGTATTCTACGTTCTTTTGTTTTTGCAGTACGACCTCGTGTAATTCCTTTGAGTCCCTAAGGTGCGTAATGCATAAATGCATAAATAGATATAAATAAACACATTGTTAATGTGTACGAGATGCTGTGGTGATTGCGAATACTGGAGGATTCGATGACTTAAGGAAGTCGTTCCCGGTGTTAACTCCACTCGACGCAGCAGTGAAACGCTTTTATGCACATGCAACACGCACACGTGAGCAGCATCGAGTGCAACACGTGTCGCGAGAAAACATCCTTTTCCGGTTGCAATTTCGCGGCCTCGTCAAGGCGCGATTTTGGGAGGCAAGCGACAAGGCGCGATTTGGGAAACCAACAGCAGGTGGGCTTTCTGGGCGGCCGTGAATTTGAATTTCATGAGCGAGCGCTTGCACGTTCGAGTGAGCTTGTTCAGCCGGAACGAGGACGGCAGGCCCTTCGCCGGTGATCGGCGCAAGCACGTGTTTCGCAACGGTGTGGCGCCCGATTCTCCGCGAGGGGTCGTGTGCGAAGCTGCGCGAATAAAGGCAGACTAATGACGCGCGAAGGCCAGCTTAATTGCCGCTATCCCCATTTTACCGACGACTGTTTGATCTGTAGCGTCTTGTCAAGGTCACGCTTCCGCGTCGCCTGTAAACGCGCGCCTCGCTCCAACTGCATCGCCCGCAGCGCAGGTAACACTTGCGTCCTAGCTCGGCATGACTACGAACTTTTTTTTTAACAAATTTAAATTTGGGAGTTGTACGCGCCGAATCGACGAAAGGGCATCCGGCACGGCCCAGCGGAGGACTGAGGATTCTTCATTTCGACCGCCTGGGGATCTTTGGACGCGCAACTGAAATCTCGATTATACGGCGCCTTGTCCGCCATAAGCCTCCGTCAGATTGCTGGCACCTCCGTCGGACTTCGAACCCGCCGCCTGGGGACTCATAGGCCGCCGCGCTGGCTCGTTCGGCCTAACCCGGCGTTCGGGAGAAGGCTGTGAATTTTTTTATTGTACCTTAATATACCGCGCGGGAACAAAGTGCCTTGGTTTATCAAGCACCGATACCACGTTATGAAACCTGAAGGCGGGATCGGTGGCCCATTGGGCTAGCGCACACCAGCTCGGAGCACGGGGAGCGAAAGCTCGCGCTACAGAACCCAGAGATTCTGGGTTCAATCCTTACCCCTGCCCGTTTCGATCTGGATGAGCACCGTATCGGAGTGCGGTCGTGTATCATTACTGCGTGGTACGCGTTAAAGACCCATGGCTAGCGGCTGCACTGCACTGGCTAAATTGCTCATCTACGTACATCTGGGAGACTCGTCGCCCGTTGAGGCAGACCAAGTTCTAGTCTGTATTAACATACACACAACCCAATTGTTTTTTTTTTTTTTTTTTAATTGAGAGGTTGGTCGAATCTGGTCGGAAAATTGAAAAAGAAAACTCCTGGCTAGAAACCTGATGAGTGGCAGCCTGGCCTTTTACTAAATGAGTTATCTTCTTCTGAACAAAGTCTATCAGAGGAACAACGTCAACCGCCACTTAAAGACGTCCGAGAGGTTTCATTCTCAAACACCACTTTATGCAGCGGTGGGGATGCTGCCTGTACACGCTTGTTGCGCTTTTTTTTTTTTCGAGATGTGCATTTTAGTTTGATCGTGAAAATAGCGCGCTTGCTCCGCTTTCAAAGGTTATTACTTTGAAATTGCCGTCATCACATAATCAGCAATGTGAAACAAGCCATGCGAAGGGATGCCGCACCCGCTTTACTCGCTTTATTATACGCGTGCGCGGTTTGCTAACCTGTGCGTGTAATAAGCAAAGTACGAAAAAAAAAAAAAGCTAAGTTTATTTGGTTTGTTTGGCAAAGGTCTGCTTGAAAGGTTTCTCCACCGTTTGTTGCTCGGGTGATGACATCACTAGGGTCTTACAGCTCCGGCTGTCGCAGTAGAGCATGTAAGCCGCTCTGAAAAAGCATTTTGTGAGCGGCTTGGTCCGCCTTTTTTTTTACTGACCAAATCATGCAGTGCAGAGTTCCTACTCGTTTTGCTGTTCTGAAGAGAGCATGCAGTGCAGAGTGGCGTGTTACGATTAGCGGAAACCCGAGCTACTAAATGAGCTACACTTCAGAATAGTATGACGACACTTCAACTATCTTGTTGCTTACAATCATTGTTTGCATTTGAAGCTTTAGCCCTAAATCGCAGGAAACGCTTTTCTGTTCTCCAGGCAAGCCTCTGGACTCCGTACCTGTAAAGCTCTGGAAGTCGGAATTTTTTAATCTCTAACTTTGACAACGCTTCGTTTCAGCTCAAGTCAAGACGCAGCCGACGCTATGAACTAATCGAACCAATCAGAAAAGCGCAAGTTACTAGGACATTTATGATTGGTTCAGTGACGACATAACAGGTACAGAAACATGATTAACGCCATGATGATGCGCTTTTTGACACTTGTCGTGATTCGTTGTTTCATGTTCTGCGGGAAGACTAACTCACGTACTTCTTTTTTCTTTTTTGAAGAGTGCAGTTAACAGAATGGTGGTGCCCCCCAAATACAGTGGAAGAATGGGGTGTACGTACTCTGATGGGCGAGCTCACTTAGTGACTCTAGCGGAAACGTTTAATTGGAAGGGTAACGGGATACGCACTGACGCGGCGGATACGGGACCAAGAGGGCGCGGGGAGAAGTCTGCTGCACCGGCTCTGCTTTACGGCCCTCCAAGGTGTCCCGTGATGAATGGCTTGCGGACGGCCCGTGACAGCTCGCACAATGGCCGACTGCCAATTGGGCTGCGCGGCTCCTTCCCTCGTGGGCCCAGTGATCCCGAAAGAGACTGTCGGCGTTCCTGGCGGCCTTTTTTTTGCTGGATCGCCGGGAATTCCTAATTGCCGCGGCTGTTTTTGCGGTCGACCGAGATACCGTAGTTGTTCAAGTGGAGGGGTGTTTGGTTTTTGCGTAGAATGACTGCTTGCGAGCGGCATGAGTAGTCAGCGGACTGCCGGTTGAAAAGCTCGCTGTGACAATAGCGCGACGCGTTCTTCATCTCAGTTTTGCTGAAAAAAAAAACAAAAAAAAAGAAAACGTGACGCAAAACATTTTCGGAACGTATTCGCTCATTGCAACTGCACAGCCATGTCAAGTTCCTTAGAAATAGGAGGCATATCTTCCGGATGCGTGGAAGGGGGGGGGGGGGGGTCTAAAAGAAACTGGAATCTGCTAGAAAATGTCTCGCACGACTCATCAATTTTCTCCTAAAAGCAGTCATCGAGCTTCACGTGGAGTTGAGAACTGTGTGCTTCTTTCTTCTTTCTGTTCCCTCTACGTTTTCGTCCTACAGTACACAGTGAAAATGACATAAATAACAACCTCTGTTTGCGAGCGATACTCAGAACTTCATTATCATCCTAGAGTTATTAGCTGCCGGAGCCGCGCGTTCGCTATAACCTGAGGCGAAGGTGAATCCTCAAGTCTTTACATTTCAGGCCAGAATCACCGGAAAAATCACGTTTCCTATTAATCATCGTGGTCCAGTTCACCCGTGGGTGATGCTAATTCGTGGTTACGAACTTTACTCGCGTATTCTCCTTTGGAAAGACGAACCAGGAAGAGCGACGAGTAAGGTGCTTCTATGGTAGCCCCCGTAGGACCATACCATTCAGACAAACATTGGGCCGGTGAGCATCCATTGAGACGGATCGTTCGATCATTCCGCAGTAGGTATCTCGAAGGGTGTACTTGAGCGATGGTTCGGAAGAAACCGACGTTTCGATTGACAGCGACGATGCCGTCGCCGTGATAGAAGAGACCCCCCCATTACAGCTGACCGTATGGTTACCAACTGCTCACAGACTGCTCCAGGAAGCACATGCGTTGCCCTCGGTCGCGCTGCCCTTGCCACCATCCAGCATCTCCGACCTGATACTATATTCCTGTGTATCCTGCCTTGGACCGCAGCGGATGCTACGAGCCACACTAGCGAATCCAGCGCTGCAGATGTACCACGTGATTAAGCGTCCCGCGCGTCGCTAGTGCGCCCTTTTCTGAAGGTCACATGAGACCAGACTTGTGCGTAACGCGTTACTTGAACCTAGGTCCTTTTTTGTAACCAAAATAACGACCTAGTGCCTTTGTTGTAAGAGAGCGAGCGAGTTACGTATTTTCGTTATTTTTTATATTCCAGTTATGAGCAACTTCTTTAGTCAAACGTCTTGAGCGAGTGACGAGTAACGATGTGTAGTTACTCAATTTGAGGAACGTCTGCACGTCTGCGTGACACTCACACTGCATTGGAGTTGGCTTCGACGGCGCGTGGCGTCCGGTGCTGTCCACCATAGAATGAAACGTGGTTTTATTTCATCGTCTACTTTGGGAGGTCTCGCCACAACGAAGCGAGGAATCGCGCCGCGCATTGTCCGCTCGAAGCGGCGCGACTCCACAAAGGCCGCCGGGGGGTAATTGTTCGGCGGACACCAACCCGTCCTGCCCCTGCCGCGGACGAGATTGATGGGAGAGGGCACTCCGTTTGACGCCGTTCGCAGTCCCGAGGCCGCCAGCAACGAACGGCGGCGGCCTATTTTCTTTCTTTTTTTGGCGTCGTATTTTGCAGCGTCACTTGGATGACGCTCATGCCGTGGATGAAGGATCCCCGGTGACCTGGCGTGCCGTGACTTGTGATTGTTAGCGGTGGAGTTGTGTATACTGACGATCCGATCGGTCGTCCCCTGACAAATTGTCCCCAGGTCGGCGTCGTTCGTCGTCCCACGCTCTCCCTCCCTTTCGAGTAATTGACGTCTGTTCTCAGCACGTATACGTTCTTCGGCTCTGACGCTTGGTGGTCTCGGGTGTCTTGCCAGCACTAAGCTGCCAAGAGATCGTTTTTTTTTTTTTTTACTTTGGGTCTTTTTGCCATTCTTTATAATGTCGACTTAGGCATAGATTTTGAGATGTTGAAGGAAAACTTAGTTAAACAAACGCCTTTAAAAAAAAAATGCATTGAAATGCATTGTGCATGATGCTGTTTATATAACCTAATCAGTCAGTCATTTAAATGTAGGATGCGCACTGTGTTCGTTGTGCTGCTTGGGACAGCTGAACATAATGTTGATGAATCTGTTGCCCCTGATGATGAAGGCAGGCTTCATGAAGTACCAGTGAGTGAGGAAAAAATTAGACAAAATAGCCCCCCCCCCCCCCTTCTTGCCCCAGCTTCCCATTTCCAGGCATTACTATGCTTTTCACTATGACCGTGATACCTTTTGCACAATGGACTTAACGAAAACCTAATTGTATACGGCGTTAATAATATACATAGTCGAATGGATCCGTGCGTACTTACCTAACAGGACACAATTTGTGACTATCAGCGAGAAATTATCTACTACTTTCCGGAGTACCGTCGGGGTTCCCGCAGGGATCAATTTTGGGCCCGTTTTATTTTTATGTTACATTAATGATATGGCTGACGAAGTTAAGTCTGACGTTACTGTGAGAATGTTTGCGGATGATCTCTTATTATACACTAATGTGAATTCCCAGGGAAACGAGAAAAACTTGAATGTGTCGGTTGACTCAGTAAAACGATGCTGTGAAAGATGGGGAACGAAAATTAACCGCGGTAGAAGTGTTTCCGTACGAATCATGAGCGGAAAAAACAAACCTCCTTCCCTTCACGTATAAAGTCGGAAACAACCTCGTAGCGACGGGTGACCACTTTAAATATTTAAGAGTTGCAATATCGGCAGATCCAACATGGAAATGACATATCGACAATTTGTGCACTACGGTTCGAAAATAAAAACATGGGTTTTAAAGTGAATCCTTAAGAGCGCCACAAGTGAGGTGAAGCTAACCACTTACAACAGCTTCATACGCCTGACCCTGGAATATGCTTGCGCTGTATGGGCTCCTGACCGAAAGAACTAGATCGATAATTTAGAAAAAAAAAAAAAAAAATTCAAATGCAGCGGCTCTATTTATACTGTCCCGGTATAGTCGCCTAGACTCGGTCACTAGCATTCTTGATCAGCTTAAACTTCCTCCTCTGTACATCAGACGAGAAATTGCCAGACTTAAGTTCCTTTTTATGCTCACACGAAACTTACACAATGTGGACACTTCTCGTTTTCTAAAACCACGTGTGACGAGAGCAGTACGGGTGGGATCAGATTCAGGTCCATTCCAATCCCAGCGAATTAGTAATGATGCCTAAAGTACTCTTTTTTGTTAGGACATTAGATGCTTCGAACAGGGGTCCTGAAAATGATGATTGTGACACATCTGAGTCGTTCGAAAAATTCTTAATAGCATTGTATTTTATTAATTTGTATACGGGTTTTTGTGCCTATAATTTCTGGCCTTCATCGCACTTCGTGAGGCGCGTGATGCGAAATATTGCGGTTGCGCTTTGAAGTGACATATCTGTGTTGTGTATCTTATTTTGTATGTACCACTCGTGTAATGCACCCAATAAGGTGCACAGTATTTATAAATACAAAAAAGGGGCTGATTAGATGTAACCCGAATTATAATATTCATCCACACCATACAATCCAGTGATTGATCTCCGGAACGTTTCTTCGTATAAGAGTTTCAATCGCCGAGTCCCATTTACCCACGCGTTTTTTTTTTTTTTTTTCACATACCCTACACGAATTTACTGAGTGTGACTTTGGATTGTGGGTAAATGGTAAAAAAAAAAAAAAAAAACAAGAATCCGTAAATACATTTATTGGAATAACAATTCTAACGCCCGACGATTTTTTTTTTTTTTAGGTGTGACACGTAAATGCAGGATTAACTTGAAACGAGGATTCCACAGACACCTGTCGGGTCTCGGAGCGACATATTTCGCTAGGGCGACCCACACGCTCATATCGTTGTGCACACATGTGGGCGACGTAGAGATTTTCAGTATGGGATGCGCTATCGAACACGGACTCATTAAACCAAAGAAGCTGGGCGAAGGAGACGACTGACGCAGTAACGTTTTGTTTGATATTTAAAAGCTACTTGAGACGTGTTTTTTTTTAATATATTTTCAACAAAACCATAATTTCATGACATGGTTCCTTAGGAAATGTCAACGTAACAACTATGTTAGAAATACTGTAAAACCCTCAATGTTCGCGAGCCCTTAATTTTCGCGAATATCGCGAATTGAAAAATTCGCGAAATGTAAGGGCACGCGAAAATTTCGGTCCTTAAGAGTTTCAATGCAGGCGTATGGAACTCGCGAAATTTAATGGCCGCGATTATGTCCTCTGTGACCGATTCGCGATATATAGGGGCAGCGAAAATAAAGGGTTTTACAGTATTCCTAAGCATGCTCGCGCATAAAACAAAAAAAAAACAAAAAAAACGCTTTTTTTATTTAGCATTCAGTATTCACTGTAATAAACAGAGTCGCCGTGATCACCAATATCATTCGCTTGCGTTTCGTGCGCTTTCAACAGGAGCGCGTTTTGGTCAGACAAACACTCGCGACCGAAAAGCATAATCGAAATCCACATCCGCTCCCGTTCATCCCACAACCCTGCAGAGCGCTCAGGGAGGAAGTGCAGTGGCCGTCTGACACACTTTCAGTCATCGGGCTGGGCGTTCGTTTTCAGGAACCTTGAAATTATTTTCAGACGATTCCAAGGTTCCTGAAAAATCTACCGAGACTGGCGTGTATACACCGGCTTCGGGAGATTTTCGGCACGCCTACGGTCGTTAATTGATTCGTACGTACGACTGAACGGTGTGAAGTCTGCCTAACTGTTCGACCTTGGAGCTCGCACGGAGGACCGAAAGCCAAGCGCATATCCCGCGATAGCATCTGTGCCCGTCCTTTGCAAATATATGGCCGGAGTTCGTGCACAGCCGTTTTCCAGCCGCGAAATTGGCGGCCCGCCGCCTCGCTCACTCAAGAAGAACCTCACGCTTCTGAAAGCGTCAGGAACGGCATCTCGCATCTCGGATCCTATATGTACTGTTCATCCGTAGGTGGAAGCTACGCGGTTGTTGGGCCAGTCGTGACGTCCATCTTTCGCCACGTGATCGCGGTCCCGTCCTTACTCAGGCGCAGGGGCCGGGGTCAGGTGATGAAAGGAGGCGTTTGATTGGTCCGGGGCAGCTCGGAGCTCCTACTGCATGCGTCAGCTTGGGGGGTGAATGAAGTACGGAGGTGCACTCGCGACGTCTCTACTGATCTATGCGCGGCTTGTTCAATTATAGACGATTGAACCTTGAAGGCTTTAAACGAGATTTCGTGCGCCGCTGTCCGCGAAAAAAAGAGAATTTCAACCGAAAAAGCTTGGCGCGCTGCCTGCGGGCGGAATGGGTAGAATAGGCGCGAAGCACGATTGATGGCCGCTCTCTTGTGCGTGTGCGTGCGTGTGTGTGCGCGCGCTTGTGTGTGTGCGTGTGCGTGCGTGTGTGTGTCTGTGTGTGTGTGTGTTTCTGTGTGTTTAGTTTTTATTCGGGTATTACGATAAGACTCAGTGAACTTGTCAAGGACGATATGATCCCTTATTTCTGATTTTGGTTTCCCGCGTAGCTACGTTTATAGGCAAAATAGGGGGGGGGGGGCGATTTCAGTACACAGGAGAGAAATTAAACAAAAAGAAAGGGAAGAGGAGATGACGCTGTGCCTCACTTGCGTAACTCTGTGGGTATTCAAAGAGGACTCCTCTTACGACCCCGCCCTCCCCTTTCCCGCACACACATGCACAGACACCGAACAGTACGCGATTTTTTTTTAGATTTTCCCCCCGAGAGATTATATAAAAAAAATAAACATATACAAGTGTGAGAAGGAAGCTAAAGCTCGTTCTGCAGGTTTCGACACCGAGGCCCGTTTGGACATTTGCGTTTCACTGCGCTCGAGTGTGGAGCGGTGTGTGGTTTCGGTCACTCGCTGAAGCGCGTCGCCAAGGCACGTGGACGACGCTTGCCGTTCCGCAATGCACAGCTCAAGAAAGTCCGAGTCGGCTATTGGACCGTTCCAATAATCGTCTTCTGCGCGCCGCCATCTTTGTACAGTGGGCTGTGGAACGCGGTCTGAACATGCGCAGTCGCTTTCTTGCGCAAAATAGCAGACGCCTCGCGCACTCCTTCACCACCCGCAATGACTCAGCATTTTGTTGCCTGGTAAGCGAAGGAAATTTGTTTACCCACTATACTCGCTGTCGCATCGAGAAAAAGAAAGAAAAAACGATGCTGCCCGCCTTATTTGTGCGCTACGGGAAATAGTTGTTACGAGTTTTTTTGGAAATCGAAGGAAGAAACGATACTTTTGGCATTTGAAACGTGTACCTCTTGATAAGGTAACAAAAATCGAATCTAATATGAACCTATATATATCTTAATTCAACGGGCGAAGAGGGACGTTAGTAACGTTCGGGGGGGCAGCCGTACTTTTTTTTTTATATATTTCTACTATACGGTTCTTGAGTTGAGTGCGCGTATAGCTAGGAGGACAGACATGTGGAGAGTTGCGGTGGCGACGACGCCGAAGAGACGTCAGCGTTCCCACCCGCATAACTGAAAGTACGGAATCACTGATCGATATTTGTTTAACGAATCACCAAAAGACTGACGTATTTCTGGAGTTTTAACTGCAGATCTGAGCGACCACTTACCATTTTTTTGCTTCTTTCCCCAACACAATTCACAACACAAGCTCCTGTACAAAAACCCAGTATTTTTCAGACTCATAAACGCAACCACTTTGAAAGATTTCTATAATCTCGTTTCAACAGAAAACTGGGATGATGTTTTTAAGGAACCTAACCCGACAAAATCTTACGATATTTTTATTTCAAAGCTTCAAGAATATTATAATAAAGCTTTCCCGAAAGCGGAGATTAAAAAACATAAAAAGTCAAGGAAGCCATGGGTAACGCTGGAACTTTACAACAGAATCAAAGCACGTGATCAGATGTTTGCAACATTTATCAAAACTAAAAATAAGAATTTACTTATGGAATATAAAAAAATGCAGAAACAAACTTTCTCTTGACATTAAAAAGGCGACGATAACTTTTATAAATCTACGTTTTCTGAAATTTATAAAGACCCAGCTAAGCTGTGGAATACTATGAGAAAATTAATGTCAATAAATCCGGTTTTTATCCCCGAAAAGCTTAAAATAGATGGTACTCTATATACGCAAGCTTTATTGGCAGATAAATTTAATACACATTTTCTGTCATCTGGTGCCTGTGAATCAATGACCGTATGTGATAACCATTACTCATCTGTTCCGGTATTAAGCTCAATATTTTTAGAACCAACAGATTAAACAGAAGTTCGCAACATACTAATGTCCCTAAAAAATAACTGCGCAAGTGGTGTTGATGATATCAAGGTTACCCCTATTAAAGCAGTAACGGAGTTAGTGTTGCCTCATCTTGTCGATCTTTGTAATAAAATAATGGTTTCTGGTATATTCCCTAAAAAAAATGAAAATTGCTAAAGTCAGTGTTATCCACAAGGGAGGCACATATGAGAACCTTAATAATTACAGGCCTATATCTGTACTACCACTTTTTTCCAAGGTTGTAGAAAAAATAATTAATTCAAGATTGTACAGGTTTACTATTAATAATGTTATAACTGACAAACAGTTTGGTTTTCAGAAAGGGAAATCAACCGAATCAACCCTAATATATATCAAAGATAGAATAATTACTAATATAGAAAACCATGCATATTCCATTGGGATTTTCCTGGATTTCAGAAAGGCGTTTGATTCAATAAAACATGAAATTTTACTGGAGAAACTATCGGCGTTCGGAATTAGAGGTAATGCATTAGAATTAATTCGCAGCTATTTATATTCGCGTTCTCAATATATGGTACTTAATGGATTTCAATCTCAACTCGCACCGATAACATATGGCGTTCCGCAAGGTTCCATACTGGGGCCTCTATTATTTCTAATTTATATAAACGATATTGTGAATATACCTGAATCGCGTGATATCATTTTATATGCTGATGATACTAATGTCTTTTTTTCTAGTGTAAATCTGGATCAGCTCGAGGAATTTGCAAATAGTTGGCTCAGTAAATTATTATTGTGGCTAAAGCGCAACCAGCTTAATCTTAACACTAGTAAAACAAAATATGTATTGTTCAGATCAAAAAACAAACCTATTTCGCGTACATTGAACATCTTTTTTGACCGGGTAAAAATTGAGGGCGTTAAATATCACAAGTTTCTTGGTGTGTGGTTTGAAGAAACACTCAGTTGGACTGTACACTTAGAAAAAATGAGGGTTGATATTGCAAGAGCAATAGGAATATTAAGCAAATTCCGACAATTACTACTAAAAAGGTTGAAACTGCAATTATACTATTCGCTTGTCTACTCACGCTTACAATACTGTATGTTAGTATGGAGAACTACTACACAAACAAATAAGCAAAAACTATTTATTTTGCAAAAGAAGGCTGTTCGATTTATTGAGAACCTTAAAAGGTACGAAAAATCATTCCCAGCATTTCAAAAGTATAAAATATTAAATATAGATCAAATCCTGCTTCTTAAATTATCTATTTTTATATTTAATAAAACTAGACAGAACCAGGCGCCCTTTCTTGATATCTTTGATCAAACCTCGGCAAATTACAGCCTCAGAAGTTCACAGTATACGAAACCTCGAGTTCGAACTAATTACGGTACACAGCACCTTACATATCTCGTACCAGATCTACTAAACACACACCCAAACATAGCAGAAATGGCCCAAGCACACATTTCGTTTTTCCATTTTTAAAAAAAGGATTGTAGAATATATCCTAAATCACTCATGATCTGCAGTTATTACGAAGTTGATAATTATGTGTTATTGTGTCTGTTGTGAATTTTAAAATTGCTGTATATTTGTATATTTATTTTGTATGCGTGCCTGTTTCTCCTCCGAGTGCTGTAAAAAGGGGCTGGAGCCTCGTCAGAAGACAACTCGTTTTCTTTTGCCCCAGCCCCCCAGACCCTTTTTTGTGTCTGAAATAAAAGATACATACATACATACATACAAATATGTATCTCGGAGCGTCTCCACCGTATAGTTTCGTTTTATCTCAGGTCGGAGTAGTCAAACACTCGAACACATACATCCACACGCAACCACATACTAAAAGCACGAGTCACGGCACATTCGCGGCACCTCATTCGTTTAGTCGATGAACGACCACGCGCAGGAAGATGGACGAGTGCCACGATGTGGCGCTTTTACGCTGGTTGGTCCCCTTGGCTCGTAGCGGCGGCTGCGCTTTAAATTAAGCTGAAACGAAGAATTGGGATTGCTCGTACATCGCGCCGGTTGGTTAATGCGCTGGCGGATTGATCGTCGACATTGTCTAAACTTTGCGCACTATGTCGGCGACGTGAGGAGCTAAAAGTTGCGAGAAAACATTGCCACATTGTAGGATGGCGGCTAGTGGAATAATACAGAACCACGGTCTGGTACTCCCGATGAGATTACTTCATTATTGTGCCTGCCGCACGCCTCCGTGCCGCCCTCTCACCAGCGCGCTCGTCGAGCTTCGCCGCTTTGCACCGGAGTGCTAGGTGGAGCGTCTAACATGGGTGAGCGCCCGGGTTAGCGCGGTAGGCTCAGTAACTATGCTCACCACTTTGCCAGGTATACTTTTGTTGTTGTTGTTGTTGTCTTGGTTGTAGATTAATCTCTATAATAAAAAATCTGCGCCCCCGCCCCCCGCCCAGAAAAAAAAGAAGAAAAAAAGCTCTTTTATGTTTGCTTATATGGTAGTCAAAGTTGTTCCCGTGAAACTGTCGATCGAAAAAAAAAAAAAAAACAGCGAACTTTGACTTCAATCATGGCTTCTTTTTCCTTCTTTTCACTTCTTTCTAAATGAATCAGTTTGGAGTCAGCGCTCTTTCGTTCTACTGTCCTTTTCTCTTCCGCCGACGTTTTGTGCGCTGTTTAATATTAGTTCAATCCGCTTCGAACGCCGCTAAGGAGCAGTGACACTTGCACGACCGTAGGCTTTCATAATATTTGGGGGTGATTCTTTAGTCAGTTCATAATATGAAAGTCTTAATTTTGGTAGGCTCGTAAAACTTGGGGGTACGCATTTTTGTTGATAGACGAGCTGATTTTTGCAGGCATTTTACTGGAACTTATCTATACAGGCTAAATAAACTACAGGCTGTAAAAGTGCGAGGGCGGAGAAGCTTTATCCTAACTGAAGTGTTGCGCTATGAGTCATTTTCCATCAATTTTTAGTACACATTGCAAATGGAACCTTATCTGACTAGAGTCCTATTTCTAAAAAGAATGATATCTGTTCCTTTGGCGCCTTATCTATTCTTGTTACAAAAGGTAATAAGTAATGTGCTCCAGTATCAAAGAGGAACCCTAGGTCATTATCAAAGATGAACTCATATGTAGCGATGCAATTACTTTTTTTTTTCATTTTCAAGTGATGTGTTAACAGATGTTGGCATCTGGTCCGAAAATATCAGTAAATGCTCTAAATTAATGTTTTGCCTGCTACAGAACCAGCTACAAAATGTCAAATGCCGCGTCCGTCACTGGTTATGTGATAGTGAGTATAACTCGATATTTTGAAATTAGGTACGGTGTTCAGCGTCATATTGTAGACTCTATCTCTTAATGAAAACGCACTTTAGTCTTGACTCGCCGAGATCCCTCTGTTAAATTCACGCGCATTATTAGAGCTGCTCAGGTTGTCGCGCTACATCCAATTGATCAACTCAAGTCGTTGACTCCTCTCGCACAGCGACGGTGGCGCTGTTGCGATGTTTCGCCTAGTTTCACGCGCAAACTGTGGGCATTTGTCAGGTACTGTCCATTTCGTTCAGTTTCATAGAATGTGCACTGTCAAAAGTTATCACGCAAGCTTGCCTATCGGTAAACGGTACAAATGTTTCCTTAGTAGCCGTTGTCTTGAGAACGACATAGCGTCACTGATCATGACTGTGCTCGGGTCTGCGCGAAGTGTTCTTCCTTGGTCTGATCGGGCGATTATGCAACCTCATAGGGTATCTTAGTGGTAACGAGGCGCACGATCGGTGCAGGACATCCCTAGTTATGAGCACGTGAGCTTGATGTGGTATATGCACGCGCACAGCTGTGGCACAGGAATACATACACGCAGTGTCTTGAAAGAGGGGCACAGGTCAAAAGTATATGACGACCAGCGCTTCTATAATTGTTCTGCCACTGACCCTAATTAACCTGTCGATCGTTGGAGTGTAGGTGTTTAGAGGTCGGTGTTGCGACGGTTCTGACATTTCATACCATCTAAGTTCGTCCAAGAATGAAAAGGTTGCCTGCTCGCACTTTTTTAATATTTTACTAACAAAACCATTAAAACAAAAAAAGGAATCAGGGAAAGGATAAGGGGCATAACTTTCTGGAGGATTTGATTACCGCTGCCCAAGGCTAAAGCTTTTGCAGGAAAGGAAGATCTCTGCGGCGACAGAGGGACTATCTCCGAGATGAAGAAGCGAAGAGCGAAAAAGGTTTAAGTACGTTTCGAGGAGCCGGTGTCTACCTTACCGACCTGTCACCATGGGTCGAAAAGGATTTGCGGATCTCGTAGCGCCGTTTCCTTTCCCGTAGGGTACTTTACTAGTGAACTAACTTTGACGCTTGCCTTAAAGGAGGTTTTTCCTTCCTTGACTAGAAAACAAAACAAAAAACATTATGGAATGGGTTTGAGGGGGAGGCATACTCTATGGATACCCTTGCCCTGAAGAAACAACAAAAATAGATTTTCGCGAAAACGTTGAAACTTACGCCTTCTAAAAAAAAAAGAAAGAAAAAATAAACGATAAAAAGAGAACGTGAAAGACAAAAAAATAAAACAACGCATTCCTAAAAACAAAACGAAAAAGCTATGCCTTATTTTTTCTTTTTTTTTAGCAGCGACGTCTGCAGGAAAATGTCGTAATAACTTTGGTTTCTTCGTCTCATATACGCGCGAAAAATGTCTTTTTTTTTTTTCTTTTTTGGAGAGAGTTTGTTATCTTTGCGTAAGATCGACACCTGGATTGGAGTCTCGGGACGACTCTCCGATTCGAAGCCTTTAAACACGCGGCTTGTACTTTGACACGTTCCGCAATTTTTTTTTTTTTTTTTTTTTTTTCGATTTTGCTCGAGCAATTTTGGGAACTGTGAAACTCTAAGAGCGACACGTGAGCCATACGAGGGAATGTTTTTGGAGGTCCGCTAAGGTCTGCGGCAGTAAACTGACGGTCGTCCACGGCTGAAGAAACGTCGAGCGTGTCTTAATACATTGATGCATTTTGCTTATCGTTATCCGACGTTGTTATCAGCTAACGTCACCGTCTCATTGGCTGTACATTGATCATTAGACTTTTGAAACTAATTATCACTGACTCCTTATTGGCTGTCCGTGAGTATAGTTGAGATTTGAAAATAACTGTTATTCCTGATTTTTTTTTGTTTTTGTTTTCGTTTGCGCATTGATTGACAGTATACGGACTGACGGATACTTTTTAGAAATCTAGTTATAGACATTAACAGTTTGAGGATAATAGGGTTGGGCTATAATGTCATTACTCTCTTTGTCTCTTTGCGGAAGCTTGTTCATCAGTATTCCGGGGTTGCGCCTTGCTGTCCTTTTTAAACCGACACTGCGGTAATTATGAGAAGTTTCGTTTTGGCGTAGGAAGACGTAACGGGGGTGCTCAAAACGATACGTACAGCATAATTCTATGCAGGTTGTTTTCTGCTCCGCATATACGCTAAGTATTCCGCGCATCCTTTGCGTCGTGCGCGAGCAAGGAAACGCACGCGTTCATATCATACAGGCACCTAGAGAGTGACGTTATAGTTGAACTGTAACGTCACTTTTATCTTAGGTTTTTGCTGTCGAAAAACATAATTCTCTCTTTCTCTTTGTTTTTCTTTCTTTTTTTTCTCAGCGCGGAGATTTCCTTAAAGCATTGTGTATACTATACGCCTTTCCAATCTTTACAAATAATCCACAAGTGTGCAATCATCATAGCCCAAACACGCGCGAGTTCGTGGCCAAGCACGCGCCGTAGGTAGAAACCTTAAAAATAAAACCTGCCAGAAGCTTTTTTTTTCTCTTTTTGGATTGGCCTTTTTTGAACTCTCTCCAAAAAAAAAAAAAAAAAAAACAAAGAACACTTTATAGTGTATCTTGGAGCTGCCAGCGACGATATAGGAGCAAGCAAGAATCTGCAGCTTTACCAGTTTCGACAAATATCATTCGTTTTCATTCACCCCTCCTTCGGACACATTGGACAATTCCGCCCATATAAATCCGGCGACTTCCCCGACGTCCGTGTCTCGTAGCGCGTCACGGTGCGGTGCGCTCGTTTCCCCGGCAATCGAATGAAAGAGGGCCTGACGGGGAGCTGCGCTTAATGCGGCGCCTAACTTCGTTATACGTCCGCTTCAATCTCGCTGGCTCCTTTTGCGGCTCTCCCCTTCTCTCTCATTTCTTTCTTTCTAATGTGCGACCTGATTTTCTTCTTTTTTTTTTTCTTTTTGGAACGCTGGTGTCAGTCAACGTTTCATTTACTTCCTAAGAAAGCAGAAAGGTTTTCACCCTCTATCCTACGCACGTCCCCTATACAGTATTCAAACCGGGTTGCTTCAAAGTCCGCGGCGATGCCCCGTCCGAGCTGCGCTCGAGTGCTTTCATGTTGGCGAAGCAATTAGCGGGAGATTTCTTTCCTCCCAGCACTCTTCTTTTCGCCCCGGGTGGACGGAAAGGGAGCTTATAAATTCTTCCGCTTTCTTTCTCTTCTTCTTAGCTTCCTTTGAATTTGCGAGAATTTGCGAGGTCCGATATTTGCTTGCCTCTGATCTGGACGGCGTCCGCCCGAAATTGCGAGCTCACTCGCTGCAGTGCGTACATTTACATAACCAAATTACACGGACCACGTCATGTTTCGCTTACACCAACTAAGCGAAGCGCGCGTGTTTAATTTCTCAGATTGGTTATCTCAGCATCTTGCTTTTTCGTAAGCTAACGAGTAAGTTAACAAGTGGCACGTGTTTGTGTGTGCGTGGTGCTTGGCGGAACAAAATGCTTACTCGCGCATGCTTGTTTTTGCATGTATATATGCGTCCGCGTAAATATAAGAGTGACGTTTCACGTATTTGCAAAATTTAATTTAATCTTTTGCATCCCTAGGCAGCCTTTACACATTATCCCCCCCCCCCCCCTCCCCTTTCCGGTTCGCCGGCAACATGCCTACGCCTACAGGGTGGTCCAAAGAAAAAAAAAAAAATAAAGTTTTTTTTTTTTTTTTTTATATATACCGCAAAACTAAACTATGCGTGGCTGAACGCTCATTCTCCGCCTAAAGGTAGCGCCAGAGGTCCGAACCGGATGCCAAAGTTTCAGCATGAACCGATATTATATTCAAAAGACTTCAAGAAAGTAGCCAACGATTTTATACTGTATAGAACCACTCCGCTCTGGAATGCCTCCGGGCCTTGAGAGTATGCAAATAAATAAATAAATAAATAAGTGTTTTTCTGAAAATTTTAATGGGAAAATGGGGCCCATTTTTGCCCGTTTCCGGTTTCTGGCGCCGTAGAGAGCACCATGTATTTGGGGGGGGGGAGGGGGGGAGGGGAGGGGGATCGATTCGGTCAAAATGTTCCCAGTCAAAATGTTCCCGGTCAAAATGGTCCCGGTCAAAATGGCCCCGGACAAAATGGTCCCGGACAAAATGGTCCCGGACAAAATGGTCCCAACTGCCAACCCGGGCAGAATGGTCCCAGCGTGGCATTGTTTATTTGCTGTTTGCAGGTTTTTTGTATGTTCTACTCTTGATGGATATTAGCAGCGGCTTGTAATTCTGTGCACACAGTACGTGCAAGGGCTCCGTCCCTTAAACGACTTTTTGAGGGGTGTGGATCATATGAATACATTTTCGCATTAGGCCTTCACTTCAGCAGCGTCGACTTCTTGTCTCTTAAGTGGTCTATGTAATAAATACGCTCATAATTGCGAAATCAATCTTTGATTTGTTTAATATACAATGTTCAGACAGAGCGATGCTGTTTCTGAAAAAATAGAACGCGGTGGTACGACAAGTTCATTTTAAAAAACCACGTCAAGAACCTGTAGTACGTGTATGATAATGATTTTCATTCCGAATATCGTTTTGAAGCTCGATAGCGCTAATTTGAAAACAGGTTCTGGCAATAGAAAGATGTTGATTACACACGTGGAATATATCGGTAGAAATCAAGAACCTTTGAGAAATAGAGCTACATGGTATAGATAGAAGGGATTTAAAATTTGTTTGAAATGATTATAATGAAAATGTTAATATTATCCTTGAACGTGTGTCAAAATAAAAGTACCAAACCATTTTGTCCTATTAAGAGCGCTCAAATTATTGATAAATTCACCTGGGACCATTTTGTCCGGGTTGGTACTTGGGACCTTTCTGTCCGGGACCATTTTGTCCGGGACAATTTTGTCCGGGACCATTTTGACCGGGACCATTCTGACCGGGACCATTTTGTCCTACACCCATTTGGGGTTTCCGTCGGCCACCATTTTTACATTGACAATTTCAGAAAACCATTTATAACTTTTGAATAAAATATCGTACTAGTTAATTCGAGCGCGTTGTTATAAATAATCCTTAAGAACGAAAGGATAAAAACATAAAATGCTTACACGGACGACCACACGCATTCAAATAGCAACAACGTTTTCTATTCGAAACAATGTGGTCGTCCGTGTAGTCTTTTTTATGTTTTTATTCTTTCGTTTGTAAGTGATGAAATATCGGTTCGCGCTGAACCTTTGGCACCTGGTTCGGACCTCTAGCGCTATGTTTTCGGGCGGAGAACGAGCAATCAACGATGCGTAGTTTATTTTTGAAAAAAAAAATATATATATATATATATATATATATATATATATATATATATATATATATATATATATATATATATATATTTATTTATTTATTTATTTATTTATATTTAAAATAAATTTTAGAATTTTAGATGAAGTCCGGCGTTCGTCGCTCTGCGCGCACATGGTTGGCTTTCTAGGGATCGCTGCCGTGCTCTATATCGGCTATCTTCATCGCGTGTTCTTGAACCTATACCCACACAGCTTCTTCCTTAAACTGCCAAACGCTCTAAAAAAAAAAAATGGTTTGAGAAAGTTGGCGAGCGAACCTGTATACAATGACAGTTTTCTGCTTTGTCACTATAGGGTGCCGTCGATTTCGCAGAAGTCGCTACTAATACTCCGTTTCACTTTAAGTCCGACCTCAGCCAGCGCTATGCGCAGCGCAAGTTCGTCTGCTTCTTTTGCGGGGGCTGCGGTGGCGTCAGAAAGCCGAGCTCTGATTGGCACTGACTGAAGGATAGTGGGTAGACCTCAAGGCAGCTTGTTTTGGGGGTCTACCCGCTATCCTTCAACCAGAGCCAATCAGAGCTCGGCGTCTCTCTGACGTCACCACAACCCTCTCCAAAAGAAGTAGGTGAACTTGCGCTCCGCGTAGACCGACACACTGTTTCCAAACAAGCCCGGGTTTCCAGGTGAGGTGCGGGCACTGCGCAAGCGCAGAAACCAGATTCGTGTGAGGTGAAGCTTCTGCGCGTGCGCCGTGGCGACAACAGCGCCACCGCTAGGGCGTGACGTCAGAGCCACGTGTGTGTCTATACAAGCCTCCGGAAGTCAATGAAACAGCGCCAGAAAGTGCACCGTCATGGTGCTCGTCGCTTTTGTGCGCTTCCTTTCACCGGTTGAACCAGTCCCACACAGTGACTGCGCCGAATTCTGCGCCTTTTTTTTTCTGCGCGCGATTGGTTTAGCCTGCGATCGCAAACCCGCAAGCATGCATCTATTTACATGAGTGCCTACCCTCTTCTTTCAAAATGCGCGCGCGTCTCTTTTCGGAAACCCGTATTATGAATACACGTTAGTTTTACATGGCTACAATCGGCCACGCTCAAGAAACGCAAACTTTTTAGCTCGATCTCCTTCCGATCCCACCCCTGATCCCACCCGTTGAAAACATTTGGTAGGTTTTCTGTTCGCGTTATCAGTCGTTACCTTAATGAGCAATCTCTTAGTTGGACGTTAACTGCGCGTTCGGTTTTAACGTATCGATGTCTTCCGTGGAACGCGGTCCAAGAGACCGGCAGCTTTGACGACTTATCAGTCGTCTATGAACTCTTTTATATACTTTAAAACGAGGCGGTAAACGACGGGAGAGGAGGGTGGGGCTAGAGGGGGACGGGCTGCGCGGACATTGAGGAGGACGAGCAGGAAGAGAGCGCTCGCGCATTTCGAAAGGAATATCTGTGGGTGGTAGTAGCCGAGGGAGGATCTACACCCCGAGACGGGGACCAGTTTCTACCGATGTTTTCCGACGTCGCGTCGTCGTGTTTACGTTTTTATCTTCGATTATCTCTGGTCGGTGGGCGAGCCCGGTCGGCCGTTGTGGCACAAGCCTTAATCGCGCGCGCTTCTCTCCTTACGTCAAGTGGCATTCTTCAGTTCCGGCTCCGCCGCGCCGATTTTGCTTTCACGACCCCACCGAGAGTTTATGGCCGTCCGGAAAACAGAGAGCGTGGTAGCGTGCAAGCCGTTTGAAAATAATAAATAAATGATAACAGCTGAAAACAAAAAGAGGAGATATTAAAAAACCAGTTTCATTTGTTTATTTATTTATTTGTTTATTTCGGTGGTGCGGTTTTGTGGGCGTATGCACTCATCCATTCGATCGTGCCGCGGGCGTGCGCGGGCGCCCAAAAGTCGTGCACTCGTCTGTGCGTGTCTGTTGGCCAGAAGAAATGCTTTGGTCTGTCTCTTCGTTCACTATATATATATATATTTTTTTTTTGTTTGTTGGTTTTGGTTGCAGGAGTTAGCAGGGTCGGAGAGGCAGCTGAAACGGATATGAAATATTTAATGTTTCTGGTTTTGATTTCTCTCGGTATAATCTCGTCTCTTTCAGCGGTTTTCTGTATTTCTTTTTTTACCCTACTCTTTGTTTTTCTACTTTCGTATTTCTTATATATTATTTTTTTCCTGTTAATCACGGTACATTGATTCGGAGGGCGCTACAGAAATCCGGTAAGCACGTTTTTCGTGTTATAATGCACAATTGTAACTTATCCTAGAGGACGTCCAGCCTCCGGTTCGCGCTTGTTGCCTTCCGCTTGTGCTTTGGTTGCGCGTGCGCCCTGAAAGCTCACGATATTCCGTACACTCTTATCGAAAATAAGGAGCTGGCGCTGGAGGCGGGTCAACTGAGAGACCTCCTTGCTTTTCTTATCCTCTCAGGGACTCTATAGGGTGGACTAGAGCCATTAAATACGCTACGCTTCAGAGTAACGACACTTATCCATCTTAATGCTTAAAATAAGGGTTGCCAGCTATCCTGAAGCTTTATCTGGAATTCACAGGAAACGCTTCTCCGTCCTCCACACATGTTTAAGCAGTTCGCGACAGAGCAAAACAATATTCCACCGACTTCCTAAGACCGAATCTAATGCTGAGGAAGTCGCACTTTTGAATCGTGACGATCGGCAATTGTGTCTGCTCTGCACTAAACAGCAAGATGGCGGCGCCCACAACAATATCGGGGAACAGAGTGCCGATACTCAAAGCGTACCTCATTTAGTGGCTCTAGCTAGGGTGGATAATACTATACGCACCAGATTTACTCACTTTTCCCAAAGAAATGTTGATCCACTGGGCTGGGGTAGGGTCATTTAGTGAGTAAGGCAGGGAAGAGGACCCCCACCTCCGCACTATTTATGGCGATCTCCAGGTGGCAGTTTCGAAGGCCCCGGCCAAGTTGCCCGCTATCTGACGGCGGCATTCTGCTGATGAGGCGCCGTGTAACCGAGATGTCGGTTGCACGTGGAAAAATCCCCTGATGGTCGAAATTCACCCTCAGTACCCCGCGGGGGCGTGCCAAATGCCCTTCGTTGATTGTGCGCGCGAAAAAAAATCCCAAATTTGTCTTTTACACTATTTATGGAAACAGACATCGTCGTCGTGCCCCGAACGTAACCTCTTTCACACACGCGTGTTGGAGGAATGACCGAATGCAGTTGACTCTGCCACTCGAAAAACGACAACAAATGTTGCACAAAAAAAAGGAAGAAATACAAAACACACGGAAGTGATGAATCAGCGCCCCGATGCGACATCGCTAGGATGCTGACCGCGACACGACGTTTATGGTCCCTTCCGGAGCGCTTTTTACAAGCTCTACCGGGTGGACGCAGTGGCGTCCACTTGAATTTAGGGTGACGTTTATGGCCCTCACACTCTCTGCGTACGTTTATGTAAGAAAACGGAAGGTTAAGAAAAAAAATACGATAGTAAAGAGAGAAGCCAAAGTAAGGGCAAGACAAGAAATCGCGCTGAACTGAATGGAGTGAAGCGGCGCGTTGTAACGTAGCGTATACTGTTTTTTGTCTGTTCCGTTTAACATTGGCGCGGACGCTGCCAAAGGTTCGCCCCCCCCCCCCCCTTTTTTTTTCTCTCTCTCTCTCTCGATCTCTCCTTCCTGGAATCAGCTTGATGCATGCGGGAGCGATAAGAAGCTCAAGCAAGGGGAGTAACGTTTGCAGTTTCTCGGGTTATGCGTATGTGAGGGCGCCACTGTTTTATATCCCTGCCGGGTATAGATATTTTAGTAAGTGGAAGTAGGTCCCGGTAGGCCCCTTGTTGAAATCGCTCACGTTACTGTTTCTCGCGGTACACTTGAGTGCGCTGATTGGTGGTTTTATGTAGCCTCTTTTTATCTGAACGCTGTACAACGCACCAAAAACAACTTGACAAAACGAAATTAATTAAACTCGGGGTAACTTTTTCTGGCATTTTTGAAGAAGTGAAGACAGCGCGAGCACAGGGTGTGATCGTCGCTCAGTGTGCACGAACGCGCGGGTACCCATAGCTTGGACTTCATTGCCGAGAAACGTCTTTAACGTGCAGCACACGATATACACGACCGCACGCCGGTACGATGCTCATCCAGATCGAAACAGGCAGGAGTGGGGATTGAACCCAGGTTCCCTGGGTTCTGCAGCGCGTGCTAGCTTGTCATGAGATAGTGAGAAGCAGTCTTTTCTTTTTTCGTTATTCAAAAGAAGAGGAAGGTTGCAACGATATACTTTTTGTACCGGAATACCGTAAACGCGCCTCTCTATACAGAGAAAGATCGCTGCGTTTCTGTGGTTCCTGGAAGTTGCAAACTAACAGCGTGGGTGGTACTTTGCTTGTACTAAAGGTTCCACGTGAGACACAGTTGCAACGTCATCCAGCAGGTATAGACATACGTGTTCCGCGGTATCGGTTGTCATACCTATGGGGAGCATGTTACCTCGAGCACGCGGACCATAGTTGGGCTACGACACTTGCCCAGTGGCAGCACTGTTGCCGCCCCTTTTAGGCTGTGATGGTGAATAGTATTAACGCTTTGAACCATGGTTAAAAGCGCTAAAAAGACAAACACAATAAAGAAGACAAACACGTGTTCTACTCACAACTGTATTTTTTTACTTTTTTATTTGATAAGTACAGTTGGGAGTAGCGCCCATGTTTGTCTTCTCTTTTGGGTTCGTCTCTTTAGCACTTTTAACCATGGTTCAAAACGTTCATCACTAACTAGACCAACAAAAAGTTATTTTATTAGTATTAACGTATACTTTGTTTGACGACTGCCTGACGACTGCTTCCGACAAGCCAAGAGAGAACAGTCCTTTTTTTTTTGTATATGTACGGCAGATGGAGACAACCCAATCCATACTATGGTAGAGATATACAGGGGAACGTCAGCTCGTGGCTTTACGACCTAGTACTACCAGAAGAACGAGAAAGACAGACAGCCTTCCCACGTGAAAGAGAGATTTATGGCGACCGGAGAAATATCCGGGAATGCGGCTTTTTCTTTTTTTAGACATTTTCTTTTTCACCGGTTGGCGATGATCAAGTGCAGGGAAGCTCGCCAACAAGGCGGGCTCGTTCCGGTGACTGTACTCGTTCAATGATCGCCTACGGAAATGGCACAACAAGCTGCTACTGTGCGGCTACCAAAGCTCAGACCTCGCACCCGCACCCTTCGCTGCGCCCCAAATTCTGCTAAAATGGTGCATAGTTCCGCTAAGCATCGTTCTTAAGGCGTTCCTTTGTCACCTTCTAAGGACATGTTCAGGCCATAAGTTGGCATCCTCCGCATTTTCGCCTGGAAGCACATTGACAGACATTTCAGAGGAGTGTTTTCGAACATTGACGATTGGACAGTCTGAAGGCCCGTATACGAAGCACTGATGTGTCGATCGTTCGGAGTTGTATGTCAGCGGAACACATACCCAAACCTAATCCAACGCTGCATGAAAATTCTGAGGACACCTAAGCACTTCCTATGAGTTTTGATTGCGAAAGCATGACTGTCGTTCTTCTGCTCTTCTAGTTCGTCTCCGGTGTACTGGCGTGGGCGGCCACGTTTCGCTACTGCCGAGGTTGCGGCCGCCGACGGTATATAGATGCCTCAGGCGCCGCCATGTTCCTCGGCGCCGAGAGGTGCAGAAGCGGCCGCAACACCCCCTCCCTCCCTCCTTCTCAGGCAACGCCTGACACGGGACCACGGGAACGGCGGCCGAGCGCACGCTCTCGGGAAGCGGCTTCCATTGGCAATCTAAGAGCCGCTTCGCTCATCTAGTGGGAGAGTGGGCATTTCTTTCACGTTCTTTCGCTGTTACAAGACAGTTTTAGTATAGCGTTGCTGGCTTTTACGTACGCAATACGCAATAGTATCGCGTACGCTAAAAATGACCTGCTCGGACCGAATTTAGTTGTGCGGGAACACCGCGCATGATCTTGGTGAAATTTGCTAGAGCCGTAGAATTCCGCGTGCTTATAGCGCAACCATGCTCCTGGAAAGAAATATTTAAAATGAAAATGTGTCCAATCATTTTATTTCAAATTAAACCAAGCCGCATGCTGCCTCGTCAAGCGCGCTTTTCTGCGGGGTGCAGAGGCTACGAGTACGAGTGCGTAGCCAAATTCGATCACGGAGCCTCCGTCAGTCGTCCCGTGGAAACGGCAGCTTTTATCAATGCTATCGCGGAATGAAATTCATGACTTACTGATGTCCAGTGCACAGCGAGAACTTCGGCGATTTCTTTTAGAGTCGTTCGTCCGTCGGCGATGAACTGTGCGAATAGGCTTAGCGTTGAGCAGATCTCAGCGTTGACGCACATTCCGAGCGGCGAACATTTTCACTGTGCACTCCGTCAGCTGCACGGCGATCTGATTCGACCGCGGTAGGTCCCAGAAAGAATTGCCGAGCTGAACACCATGCAATTTCACGTAACACAGAACTTTGAAGACACCACGTCGCCCTTGCTGCGCCAGTCGAGGTAACCGCCATCTTGAAACTGGCGCTCTCGTTGGGTCCGAGATCTCTCGAGAGCTTCCCGCAAAGCCCGCTAGCCTGCCACGCAAAATCCCCAGCGTTGCGTGCGTACGCAATACGCTAGCTCTTCTATTGCGTTCTGCGCACGCGCACTCCCGACCCGCAATTTTATTGCGTACGCAAGGCTTTAGCGTACGATCCACTAAAACTGTCTACAGACGCCGCCTGCTCCGCTCCATAGGAAAGTTAATGCTTTCGCATTCATATGCTTTGGTGCTTTCGGCAGTCGAGTTAGTACGGTGCCTTCTTTGGACGGCATCATACTTATTGCCCGAACACGAATTGTGTTTTCTTCTAACACTGCGCTGGCGAATCTAATTTTTACTTGAGACCGTGAATGAGTGCTCCTCTCTTTTGTGCACTTTCGGTTGTACACGCAATCTAACATCCCCAAAACGACCTGCAGAAGGCCGTTATAGGCCCCCTTTTCAAATTCTGCCGTCTGTTGGGGCCTTTGGAAATCCAGAAGAGTATCGGCACTCCGTTCCCCCGATCTGCTAGTGGACGCCACCATCTCGGTGCTTAGAGCAGAGCAGACGCAACTGTTAATCGTTGCAATTCTTCCTCAGCTTTAGACTCGGTGGTAGGAAGCTCAAGTGACATCGTTTTACCCTGTCGCGAACTGTTCTAACATTTCTGGAGGACTGAAAAACATTTCCTGCAATTTCAGATAAAGCTTCCGATAACTGGCAGCATTATTTTAAGCGCCAAGATGGCTAAGTGTCGTTACTCTGAAGCGTAGCGTATTTAGTGGCTCGAGCAGGCACGTAGCCAGGATTTTGTTTCGGGGGGGGAGGGGGTGGGGGAGGGGGAGGGGAAGGGGGAGGGGGGGGGCCCCGCCAATGACAAAATGCTGTATGGGGGGAGGGGGAGAGGAGGCCCCAGCAAAATGGACGATTTCGGGGGGGGGGGGGGGGGGGGGGAGAGCCGGGCCTCATGCGTTTATCGCTGAACACGTCAGTCAAACTCTACAGCAGGAATGCCCCTTCACGCAGCGAGCACAATAAGATGTACGTTGGTTGAAACTTTCTCAAATTGTGTACGGACCGAATGTGAACCCGGAGGTTGCCAACACGGAACGGCACAGATTCCATTGTACACTTGGAACATTAGAAGCAGAAAGAACAATAGAGCGAGGGGAATCCCAGATTTACCAGCTCATTTCCTGAAGCACAACACTGCCGTTCCCTCGACCGTTTTAGTAGAATGACTCTTCGGCGTCGGCAGAGATGTAGTCTCAAGGAAGCGGGGAAACATGACCGGGGAAAAACTTCCCGAGGCAGCTACTGCTCAAGTGCATTGACTACTGTATAAAAAAAAAAAATGAACTATGAAACAAAAACCGTTGTGTATTAAGTCGTCAAAGTAACGAAGAAAGGAACTCGTTACTTTTGAGGCAAAGTAACGCGTTCCTTTTGAGAATCGATAACGAGTAACGTATTTAGTTACTTTTTGAGCGAGTAACGAGTAACGGTATTTAGTTGCATTTTTTATCATTAACGTGTACATGTCTGCTCCCGAACTTATCCATCTACAAATAATATATATCTATTTTTTATTGGAAGGATGTTTACTTACCTTCGTTCTCGTGCACTTGATGTACCCTTTGTTTACATGCTACGCGATACCGATATAGCTTACATAGATACATAGTAAGGCTATCGCATATATCACTTAGAAACATAGGGGAAAATGTATGATATCATATTTGGTGATAACGTTCAGTATCGAGTTTTGGTTAAAAAATACAGTATTTTCCCCGTGTTTTGAGCGAATCAGTTTAATATAATTTACTTTTGTTGTAACTATACAGTCAGTGCCCGCAATATGCTCCGTGTATGTCCATTTCATTTTGCGGGTGCACGTGATTGTTTTGTTCTTGTTTGCTTGTTTATACATTTGTGTCGGCTGCGTCCAGAGCAACCGAAACGACAGCAACGACCGCAACACGGGGACAACCGTGACTCATGATTCTTTCACAAGGCTATCTTTTGCATTGCTCGCCACGTTTTGAACGGGGAACACTTGTCCCGATCGCCTTGGTCGTTGCTGTCGTTTCGGTCGATCCTTGAAAGGCAAGCAACGCAGTGGGCTTAAGTTTCATCGCGTCGAATCAAACGGCCTTTGGTCTGCTCACTTTCCATCGTTTGCCGTTATGGGCGTACTTCTTTTCGGAGATCGGTGTTCCACATAGAAGTCACTAAGAAGATGCACTGTTGTCCTCACTAGATCGAGAGCGTACGCTGCATACGAAGTTCCGTATATACCGGAATGGTAAACCCGTAGTAAAACATCCAATTCGTCGATTAGACAATGCCGCTGTGTGACTACGCGGCGCAACCAATCTGATTCGTGAACGGTGTGGAAAGAAATCCCTCTCCAACGGTGCCTGAGCAAAACTTCGCCTTAGCGATCATAAAAAAATAAAGATACACACGATGGTACGAAGAATCGAAATGTGCTCGGCACTTTCTCTTTGATGGGCACATCCTTGTTCCTGTTTTTTTCTTTTTCTTTTGCGTTAGAACCGCTTTTTTTTTTTTTTTTTTACAGTGCGTGAGCATATAAGGTGTGCGCGGGGTGGGGCAGAAAGAGGGGGTTGTCAGGATTCTGTGCCGTGTTTGCCGAACCTGCCTTTGCGTATTCCAGGCTCTCGTGTGTGATGAGACCTTTGAGCTGTCTGCAGGATCTTCCGACACTCTTTCCTCCCCGTGGGGCGTCCTGTTATATTACCTTTTTTTTTTGCGTTTCTTCTTTGTAACAGGAAACATAATTGTTTTTATTATAGCCACAATTTTTTTTCTTCTCTGTATTCACGCAGTAGCAATGTGAAGCGATGGCTTGAGTTGACTGCCTTTGTGTAGCTATTCTTTCTTTTTGGCTTGTCTTGTATTTATTTATTTTACTATCTCGCTGCTACACTCCTAGCGCTTTCGTATTTGGATGTTTTCTGTGCGTGAAAGTCTTTCGGTGTTTGTGTGCTTATGGAGTGGCAGGAGCGTAGCGGCGCGTGAGAAAATTGAATTTGGTTCCTGTTTATCCGAGTGACGCGGAGCTGTGTGTTCAAGTCAAGATAGTCCGTGTGTAGACGAGCTCAATGTTTGCTCCGGCGACGAGGATTGGGCAAGAGACGAAACATCGTCCGAGAATGGTCATGTGAGCGGCGTGCCTCGGTGTTTGTCGGCCCTCTGAACAACGCGATATATCGGGGGCGCCTCTGGAACCACTAGCACATGACTGAGGTATTGGTGCGAACCTACCGATGCTCGAGTTCGACCAGGTCCGACTTTTCCGACCTTTTGACGCCCTGCTCGACGAATGTTCGATGCAAGTTCGACTTTGGCGCTTGGGCGGCGATGAAAACCGAGCTGGCGCAACGCCACCTAGAATAATCGAAGCCTGTGCCCTGGAATTTTGACGTCATCATTGTGAGATCGAGCGAAGATAAAGATTTAATACGAGTGCTACGTCAGTGCTCGGCTGGGTCTTGTGTCCAATCACCACGCCGAAAGACGCTCGGCATCGGGCTCGGGTCCAATCGCTGAGTTCGCGCCACCCGACTGTGCGGACCGCGTTCCATGCACTCTCAACAAAAGGGTAGTCGTAGGGTATTACATTTGGGGTAGTCAGAAGCCGTCACAGATATCGCTACCCCCTTTAGTTATACTAACGACCCCATGGGTAGTCACACGGCACGCAATCAACAGGTTGTCACAGTGACCACCCCCAAAAGCAACATGGCGGCTGGCAAGCGACAGTGGAGCAATACAATACGAGTAAGGCCTAGCGAGCTGGACTGCTTTTTGCTAAAATACGATTCTCAAGTGCGTACGCCCGTTCGCTGCCTTCCGTGCGCACTAAAGCACTCCAAAACGCGCCTCAAAGCACCGGCACCGCACCTACTACGAGTAGGGGCGACGATGTGAGGGGGGGCATTCGAGGGTGTTTGTCCGCGACTGCTTTCGCACGGCCGGCTGCATTTACTTCGCGGCCAGAAAACACTCAAAGAATGAATCGTATAGCGACACATGGAATGATGTCTTTATTGAACAGAGCATCTGCTTGCTGTGCTTGCCGCAAGTGATCCGGCGTTTTCGGTTGACAGCGGCGAGGCGAAGCATCACCGATTCAAGCGGCGTCGGTTCCGATCGTTCAACGCTCCTGCTCACCTGTTAGCATTCGTTATCCACTTTCAAGTCCCTGGTAATCCTCACCGCGTCTGTGCACGCACTTGGCGCTATTCACCGCACTGAACACCCATTCAACTGGCTATGGGATTGATCCCACTGGGACAAGAGGGCGAGAACCGAACCCTCCGTAGGCTGCTCCGTGGAGCCATGGAACGCATCCATGTTTTTCACTCAAATACGTAGACACATAAACGCGCGACTC
The DNA here is from genome assembly GCA_013358835.2 of Ixodes persulcatus. Lineage (NCBI taxonomy): Eukaryota > Metazoa > Arthropoda > Arachnida > Ixodida > Ixodidae > Ixodes > Ixodes persulcatus. Next base: position 84,446 of record JABSTQ010010625.1, read on the forward strand.
CTTGGATTGGGCGGCGACACGCGCCACCTAACGGACAGCGCTCAAACTAAAAAAAAAAAGAAGAAACCAACAGTCTTTGCTTTGAGCGCCTCTCCAGACATGCACGTATGTATATTCCACACCACACTTCACACATACGCGACATACAGACACCATAGGATTTTATACATGAACGCGTTCACAAACAGCACAAGGTACAACATGAGATATTGACACTCTACATTCCTATACACACGACTAGTCGACACCACCAGCTTATATACTGCTGTATTTTCTGTGACCGATTTGGATGGTGACCTCTGTCATATTTTGCATAAATACGAAAAGACTGTGCAAGATTTACTCGTATATAATATTTCCCTCTACTGCCCTCAGGAAAGCGCTCGTATCTCTAATGTAATCCATTGCAAAAGTGAACTGCAGGTTATAAATAAATTTGAATAGTCGCTACACGTCACGTTTCGATCAGTTTCGTTTTCTCGCTAGCCTAGACTTCAAGTAGACAGAAGCCTGTTTAATTAATTGTATTAATTATCGAAACCAATTTCTGCAATCACAACTTTCTGAACACGCTGATATATTTTCTTTTCTCTTTTTACATATCCGAATGACTTCAGCGGCGGTTGAGTACACGTTGAGTACACTGAGCACGCGCAGGTGATTCTAGCGAAGCCCGTCCGCCGGTCCTCCCCGAAGCGTTGTTTCAGTTTTCTTCTTTTCGCTACAATTGTTTCTGCTCAAGCGTGTGTCTTTCAAATATGCGTTCTATGCGCTCGCGCTCGCGCCAAGAGGACAATGCAGAATTGACGCTTTCGGGCCTGTGCTTTCACCTGCAATGAACGCGAAAGACGTACGCTAAATTATCTCAGCTAAACTATCTAAAACAAATAGCACTTGTATGTTTGCCAACGCCTTATGTTTGGAAATTTCCTTGGAATCTTTTATATAGGTAAAAGGAACGCGTGGGAGGACACACACTTGTTTGAAGTATTTTTTATCGGGTATGTTCGATGAAATGTGCCAAATGAGCCAGTGAAGGCGAATCATATATCCCGAGACAGAGAAATACTGAAATACACGGACATGATCCCAGATATTTGTGTACGTTCGTCCTGTCCGGCCTCAGTCGTGGTGTTCAATGCTTCATACTTCACTACACTTGAAAGCAAAACAAATTGGGTATGACAGGCGTGCAAGTTCGGCGGAAACGAGGAGGCCATTTGCAACTGATCTGCACGCAGAACTGACCGATCACACCTTTAATGAGAGCACGCTCTTTACTGAACCACACAATACAAGACAAGAGTATCTCGCCCGGCGAACATTCAAGTCAACTCACGCCCGTGCGTAGCTTCTTGTGCTTTTCTAGAGATTTGGTTAAATTCCTCGAGCACGACGCCAGCTGCCAGCTGTTTACTGCTGTGCATGGTAAAACCCGCGACGGAAGCAAAAAGGAGAACCGCGATACTTTTTATCTGCCTCGGGTTTTAGTAGGTGCCTACCAAGGTTGCCTGCACTCTTTGGCAATGTTTGTTTTCTCCCGGTTTAGGCGAACTGAGCCACACGCCTGTTTCGGCCGGTTTAAATTTGAATAAATGGTAACCAGCGCACAAAAAAAAAACAAGTTTCAAGTACTTTTTGAGATTTTTGAAGTGACTTTTACTATTGAACGACTGCATGCACTTGAATGTTCAATTAAAGAGTTTATAAAACGTGACTACCCCATGCTTGTCACCTGCCAACAGTGTGGTAACGCTCAATGGCTCGAGCCCAGTGGGTAGTTAAGTAAGCCTCTGGGGTAGTTACAGCACGCATGATGACTAGGGGGGGTGCTCACTTTTTCTTAGAGTGTGGAGGAAGAGTTGGGCGTTCGGAGGCCCTCATTATTCTAGATGGTGTTTTGACTGGTACCGCCTGGCGGAGAGCTGGTGAAGCTAGCTTCTATCGTGCGTATTGCTTTAGGTTAAGAAACTAACCAGATGATGAAAAGATATGCGTGTTTTTTTTATTGGGTAGACGTTGGTTGTTACAAAAGAGCGTATGAAATAGCTCCTTCCAAAGTTTCAAATTCCATGTGTACAAGTTAGGCAACACTGTTCAAGAAGCCGAACCTGGTCCAATGTTGTCAAATGTTGGACGTTTCTCCGAACCAGTCTAACCTCGGGTTCGACAAACGCTGGCTACATCCCAATTGCATAACGCCTCGCAGGTTTACTTTTTTGTGTGTGTTTCAGTAAGGCGGCGAACTGCAGTTGACGGGCCGCTTTCGCAAATTGTGAATGTTGGTTGCGCTGCGTTGCTTCTGTTGTGACGGAGACAGGACACCCGCGGCCGGGCCAGCTCGTGGTAGCTTCGTCTCGTGACGGCGGCACCAGCTACACCGTTGCAGCTGCTCCGACTAGAGAAAGTTTGTAGTTTGTGGCTGAGCTCACGAGTTTCGCTACTCGAATAACTATCTCGACTTGCGTGTTTTCTCACCCGATCTCTCTCTGGAATTAAACATAGTATGGTGAGGAAACTCTGACCATTGCTACCAAATTTCTTTTAGATTTTTTTTTTTTTTAAGCGAGGCCCAACGAATGCTCGTGTAAGAGCAGACGTTGGGCCGATTCATGTTATACTTATTTTTAAATGTTTTGTATTCTTTCTGCCCTCCCTTATTTTCGCTCAATCCTGTTCTTTCTTCAGCAGAACGTAGCTGGTAAATGCAAGCTGTCTCCTGAGAGCCTGAGACCTCTCTGTTTTTCTTAATACTCGTCTGGTTCTCGTCGTCGATAGCTGAGGCGACTGCGAAATATTGCTCCTCTTGGGCGCTCTCTCAGCTTGTAATTAATATGTTTGACGTGATCGATATCGTTGTCGCAGTTCTCGACAGTGCACAGAAAGGATGAGGTGATTCATTGCGCTGGAGATGTCGTAATTGTTTATCTAATTTCCTAGGCTGCGTGATCGGCGACCGGAGCATCGAATGAAAGAAGTCTCTGCACTAATTTACGAGGTTATTCCCCGGGGGATCAAATACCGAGATCCGCGCTTACATACGGCGTAACACTAAAATTTGAAGGAAAAAAAAAAAAAACGCGGAAGACGGTTTTGGACCATTACCCTCAATTCATTGGTCCTCCGTGTTTTTGAACGGGCTGCAGATGTATCAGTGCACACTACCCACATTATTGAATTCTTCGTTGATCCTCCGTGTTGTCTTTTCCTTGCTTTTTTTTTTTATTCTTTCATATGTAAGCATTTATGTTTACAACGCGCCCGCACAAATCAAAACACGACATCAAGACAAAAAAAAAAAATATCTTACGAGTTTTGTTTGTTTTTCTTGTGGTTCTCTTCAAATTTCGAAACTTGGCCAAAAAACGTATCATTACACTACTGCAAGAACGCAAACAAAAAATAACTTGGAAAAAAAAAATAACGACTTGGTTTATTTTTAGTGAGCGTCTTCTGTTCCTCGACATTCTTCGAGCACTTTTAAATGATCAAAGACGGCTTCCTAAGATCTTCCGCGGACTCCTGGACGCCTTTGCACTAGTGGTACAAAACTATCGATAGTGCTAGCGATAATATCCATAGTCGCCAGAAATCTGAGTATCGATAGTAAAAAAACTATCGATAGTACTATCGATAGTCGACTATCGAAACACTATCGAAAGTACTATCGATAGTCGACTATCAAAAAGCTATGGATAGTACTATCGATAGTCGACTATCGGAAAATTATCGTTAATCGACTATCGGAAAACTATCGATTGCCAACTATCGTAAACCTATCGATAGTACTGTTGACGGTTTGCTATCGATAGTTTTGCGACACTAGTAGTTTTCGTCGCTCCCTCTTCTCTTCTTCTCGCTTTATGTTTTCAAATAGGACACCAACTAGCCCAAGCATATACCATCACAACTTTGGTTCAGCTTTCAGTGATGACGAAGACATGAGTCTGGGCGAAGAGAGGAGGAAGGCGAGGCGAGCGGCGGTGCGGCAACTGTGCTCGCTCCGCACGCGAATGCTACTACAAACTAGTGGTGCAAAACTATCGATAGTATCGATAGTCGCCAGAAATCTGACTATCAATAGTAAAAAAACTATCGATGGTACTATCGATAGTGGACTATCGAAAAACTATCGATAGTACTATCGATAGTCGACTATCAAGAAGCTATGGATAGTACTATCGATAGTCGACTATCGGAAAATTATCGTTAATCACTATCGGAAAATTATCGTTAATCCCTATCGGAAAACTTGATAGTCGACTATCGTAAACCTATCAATAGTACTGTCGACGCTTTACTATCGATAGTTTTCCGACACCACTAGTTTACGTGGCTCCCTCTTCTTGTTTTCTCGCTTTATTTTTTTAAAATGGGACACCAACTAGCCCAAGCACTTACCATCCCAACTTTGGTTCAGCTTTCAATGATGACGAAGACGAGTTTGGGCGAAGAGAGTGGGAAGGGAGGCGAGCGGCGGTGCGGCAACTGTGTTCGCTCTAGTGGTGAAAAACTATCGATAGTACTATCGATAGTCTCCATAGTCGCCAAAAATCTGACTATCGATAGTAAGAAAAACTATCGATAGTCGACTATTGAAAAACTATCGATAGTCGACTATTGAAAAACTGTCGATAGTACTATCGATAGTCGACTATTGAAAAACTATCGATAGTACTATCGATAGTCGACTATCTGAAAACTATCGATAGTACTATCGATAGTCGACTACCGAAACACTATCCATAGTACTATCGATAGTCGACTATCGATAGTTAGGCGAATCTATCGATAGTTTTTCCAAAACTATCGATAGTATCGATAGTTTTGCATCACTACTTTGCACACACACAAACATATGCACGGACGCACACGCACGCACGCACGCATAGACATGCACACACGCACATGCGACACGCACACAGGCACGCACACACACGCGCGTGCACTCGCACACTCAGTCAGGCTCACGCACTCGCACGCTCACGCTCGCGTATACGCGCACACAGATTCACACACGCACGTACATAAACATGCACGCACACATACAGACACACACGCAGACACAGATGCACACTCAGACTCGCGCACTCGAACATTCACACACACACACACGTACAGACGCACACGCAGACACTCACGTGCAGGCACTCAGACATACATGCACACACGCACACGTTCTCGCGCACTCAGGCAAACGCACTCGCACACTCGCGCGCAAACACTCGCGTGCACGCTTAGACGCACACACATTCACACACGCACACGCACGCGAAGACACACGGCGCCGCCGCCGCAGGGTGCGCTGCTGTCAATCTCCGTCGCATTGCACAACCCGCGGGGCGTTTCAAGTTCGCCAACGTCGCGTCGACCCGCGCTTCCTTCATTTTGCCCCGAGGTTGTTTCGGCTGTTGCCGGTGGTGAGCGTGAACTCTTCTTCAAGGTGTGTCTGTCGCTGTTTTGGCGGAGGCGCGCCACTCCGTGCCTCCCGTGCGCTCCATTTCACTTTTTACGACGGACCTTAGCGGACGCTGAGACCCATCCCAGCCAATCCGCGAGCGCCGTTGACGCATCACGTGACGACGCGGCCTCTGAGTCGCCGCGGGCCCTTTCTCAGAGGTCACGTGATTCTCACGCGGCAAGGGATTGGCTCCGACGGCTCGTAGGACCCGCGGCGGTCCATCCCAAGGCTGGAACGGGCTGTGGGGAACGCGGTTCGTTAAAAGTGTTGGCGCTCTGGCGCAACTCTGGGAGAAGAGTACGAGACGAGCAGACTGGCGAAGAGCAGGGGAGGGGTCCTGATCCCCTTTTGCGCTCGGGGGCAGAAGACACCGACCAGTGGAGCCTTCTTCGTGACAGGACAATTTGTCCACTGCCGGTCCGAGCAGTAATGGAAGACGCTGAGTGTTTGGAGTGAGGGGGCACGCGACGATGACGATGAAGACGAAGAGAGGGAAGCGTCTCTGTGCAGGCGTAAGGCGACAAGTTCTCTCCGAGTGTTTGTTTTTCTTCTGATGTTTCGTGCGTTTTTGTAGGTGGATTTTGTTGACCAACGGGACTCCTAATCTAAAAATGTTCACGGTACTAAAATGCGCCATGCTCTCATGGTTATGCGTGTTTTTTTTTTTCTCTTTTGTTTTAGGCAAAAAGGGATGCGTACACTTTCGTGTGTGTTGCGCTACAGAGATGTTTCTCTTTTTCTTTTCTCATTCTATATGTATGCGATAATTGAACCCGCTAGTTCCCCCATTCTCTGACAACACCAAACGAACGAGCAAACAAGCCGAATATTCGTAATCGCTGCCAATACTTACAGTATGCTCTTTTATCTACGCAGAATTTTACTCATTCGTTGCAATAAAACTTTCCAAGCCGAACTCGAATTCGCCCAGAAACTCAGTAAGAAGAGGAGACGGGAGCGCGCGTTGACGTCAGAACATCGAGCTCCGGTTCGAAGGATTGGCAGATAGACCTAAAGCTATCTGCCTTTGTCCCCACTGCACTCGTCGAACGCGCTTAAACGCGAAAGTTAAACGTCAGACGCCGGAGTTCCGCTTTCTAAAGCGTTCGACGAGTGTGGTGGCATAGCTTCCTCTATTCGCGACTCCAACTAACTATAGGTGGCGCCACTCATTTTCCAAAATGGCGGTTATAGTGAGGGTCGGAGATGTATGCCGCTATTGAGCCTGTCTAGTGTGCTGGCTTCACTGAGCACACAAATTATTTCTGGTAATACGAGGAAGCTAGGGTGTTATGAGCGCAGGTCACCTCTTTACCGTGAAAACAGGAACGGTGTTTAGCGTAATATTTAAGCAAGGATGCGCGTTTTAATTCTGGAGAGAAACCGAAACTAACCCCTATTTTGGATTACATTTTTGATATAGGTCTTAATTTCGGATTCTTTCATATCTCAAGATGTGTCTCACATCATAATTATTTAGTTAGAGAAGTTGTTCGCGGAAACTTTATTTTGTGACATGCATGCTCGATCCAGGCTGATATTTGTAGTTGTTCTAGTTGTTGAAAAAATCGGAGCTGATATTTGTGCGTTCTTGCTGCCTTTTCTCGCTCAGAAAATTGTCATGGGAAATAATGAACTGCGCGCCTTTTAATGGTTTTTGGTATTTAGATGATTAATTGGTTTAACATTATCCCCAGCCCAAAAAATAAGAGAATAATTCAAAATTTTACAATATGTCCACAAAACATATAAATTAATAAACGCTGTTTTCACTGCAACAACCTAACACAGAATCGGAGTTATACAGCTGAAGTGTATGTGTTTTTTTATAGCAACGCGTGACGCATAGGACTTTATACAGCATCCAATGTTTGACTATTTGTCTATCTTGATAACGATGTCAAAGTGTTTCATATGCTAAAAAGAAAACAAAATTATACCTTTCTGGAAAGACTATTATGGTTAAATGGCGTATTTTCGTCATCTTGGCATTAATTGGGGGCATACATTGCCGTGATTTGTATTATTAATAGTAATATTAAAATTCAGATATTTTAATACGTAATTTTTCAAGCTCTAATATAATTTGTTGCTTATGATCTAATTCCAACGCGCGAACAAATATGACATTCAAAATTGTGCTAATTATCATCACTGGTGCCAATTGCAGCATTTTGAATCACAAAGTAATAAAAAAAAGTCTAAAATCAATGAAAACATTCTAGCTTATGTGAGAAGTTTCATATAAAATTACATTAATTGTGCGTAAAGTATGTTTCGCTATCAAAGTCACGACTTTAGACAATCGGCAAAACGTCCAAAGTCGCCCGCAAGTGCCCGAAAGTAAAAAAAAAAAAAAAAACACATTTTTTAATTCCCAATTTTTTATAACATTTAGTTATTTTCGTTTTTACGCTCCGTCGTTTTGCCAATCTCAGCCTACCTGCTTGCACGTCTCTGCTCACTGCAGTACGTTTCGTTGGCGCTGGAAGCCGGTAAAACAGTTGTGAGTTTTAGTATTGCGTATACGAGCGAACGCAAGTGCTGTTTGTTGGTGTGTTCCACACTGCGCGTGCGCATAGCCCAAAATTGCGGTTTTGAATGGCGCATGGCGATGAGGTGCACGCACAACGTGGGGCACGCAACTCTAACGCAAAAGCACACCGCTTGCGTTCGCTACTATGTGCATTCTATGCACAATACTAAAACTCTCCAGTAACGTACAATCCCATACCGGCTGCAGCACTACGTTGGGACAGCGAAGAGTGTTGTTTGCGTTCGAAAATGACATTCGCGAGCCATGATCGCGAGCAGTTCCGCCGTTCCCGCTGAGCAGGAGAATCGGGGGACCCTCACAAGAGCGCTTCCCGTTTTCCGCGCGGGAGGGCGAGCGTCGGCTGGAGACGCGAATACTCTCCTGGCAGTTCGACGACGGAGCCACAGAGTGTCCGGTCGCAGATTTGGAGCGCGAGAATCTGCTAGCACATAGCATCAAAGAGCCATTTCTCGGGGAACCTGTACGTCAGCGCACAGCCTCTGCAGCGGCGAGGACCCGAAACACGCTTGTTCGCTCGGGAGAAGTGTGTTTCGGCGTCTCGCCGCAGCGGGGCGCCAGTCACGTGGCTCTCCTCTGAACCGTTGTGTGCCGCTCCCCCTTTTCCATTACGGCGGCCGCTTCACGTGGCGATGTGCCAGGCTTTGTCAGTATATAGCAGGCTATGGTAGTGGAGACAAAGGCGGCCAGCTTTAGTCTACCCCTAAACATTCGAACCGGACCTCGGCGTTCTGACGTCGCCGTGCGTTCTCGTCTCCTCCTCTCCCTCAGATTCTCGGCGCATCGATAAGCCTCGAGTACGTATATCTATAAAATCTACCTAACGGACAGAGGCTCACAGAGCGCAGACACCTCATCTTTCTTCCCCGTCATACATCAATGCCAGTCCGCGTTTCCAAATGACTGTTGCACGCGAGCGACTTTTATTCGCGTATTTCGTGTTACCTGACTCAGCGCTGCAGCTCACCTACCGGACGCGTGCCATCTTTGTGCGTGACTAAATACAAAGAAACGAGGCGTATATATACACTCGAAGGTTTTTCCAGCAGGGAGCTGCCGCCGGATGCAGGCAGCTTTACTTCTCACGAGCGGGCCATCCGAACGATCGAAACGTGGGACTGCCCACGGCGCGAACAGCTGAGTTCCGCCGCCCCGCGTGCCGAAGCATATACGAGAGGCAGACTAGAACAAAGGCAGCAGGCGGCCGTCAATGCACGGGGGGGGGGGCGTGCAAATGGCAACCAAGGACGATGCGTAGCGGACGCCCAGCAGCCTCGCGCGCGTACATACAAATCGACTGCCTGCGTGCATACGCTCTGTTTCATTCTATAGGATGGACCGCGGCGGAGGATGAACGAGGCATCGGAGCCAATCAAATGCTGTTTGAGTGTCACGTGCCTTCCAAGTGGTGGGTGCGCAGAAATGCGCGGGGCGCGTGTTGAAGTAACATTTTCACAACGCAGGATTGGCAGGAATGGATCGCAGCCTCCGATGCGGTCCTTCACGAAATAGGAAACGAAGTGGGATTGTTCGCTGATTTCAGCCTTTTCAGGTTGCGTGCCGCGCTCGCGCGTGATCGTTTCGAAACTAACGATTATATTAATAATGGTGATGAAAAGTCATTTGGAAGGATCCCCCCCCCCCCCCAAGTACACATACGATTCTTTCTCGTCAGTTTAAGCACTCGCGAACATGTTAACGAGTAGAGAGGTTCGCGCCAGGAGAACCGATTGTGCAACCATTTCGAGAACGGGTTCCTTCTACTGAAAGAGTATTGTCTTGTATAAAATTGGAAAGGAGGTTTAATGTAAAAGAAAAGGTATAGACGCTTTACAGCAGCTCTGCATGGGCGCCGCCATAACTGACCTTCAGTTTTTGTTCCCTCTTATTCCTTTCGCTTGACTTCATCAGTTCCTCAGCAGGACAGGTTATTGCCATTTTAAGTGTTACTGTGTCCTTCCCCCCAGCATAGGCCGTTGTGGAGACTCGTCAACGCCCGCTTCAGTGGCTCGGCATCTCGGTAAGACAAGAGAAGGGTGGCTATGGCGGCTCAATCTGGCGCGTGTGTAAAGCGTCTATATCGCCAACTGCTCGAGCACTCGCTTCTGCTTAAAACTAGAAAGCAACAAAAAAGCTACGCTTTTGTGAAACGCTTCATTGATCTCGTTTCTAATAAACTTTATCTAACATCGCAAGAAAAAATTTTCCCCGTCCCTTGGAAATGTTTTAGCACTCCACGACAGAGCGAAACGGTCTAACCTGAGCTTATAGCTGACTCTGTAACGAAAGCTCGGGAAGTCGCATTTGTTAAAGGTTCTAGGCGCCAAAATGGCGACGCCCAGAAGGACGATCGGGGAATGGGGTGTCAGTACTCTAATACCCCTGTTACACGGGCACCCTTAACCGCGGTTAGCTCAGCTTTAACTGCTGTTACGCGGCGCCACAGTTACCGCGCTATACTCTCGAACAGCTATTTCAGAAGAAGTAAAGAGCGCGCGTGCACTGCATTGGTGGGTGCTCAAGGTGCTCGAGCGCACATTCGCCCATAGTTTTGACTGCATAGCCGCCGAATGTTGTCCGCAAGTATTGTGCGCTAACAGGGGTATTACACGGGCGCACTTAACTGCAGTTACGGCGGCCACAGTTAGCGCACAATACTTGCGGACAACATTCTGCGGCGGTGCAGTCAAAGCTATGGGCGAACGTGCGCTTGAGCATCTACTTGAAACAGTGCCCTCATCCTACTCGTCGTTCGTGCAATGGAAGCACGTGCTCATGCCAAAATATCTCGGACCGGCATTTAGAAAAACGATGGATTTCGCGGTGTCCAATAGCTATAGGCTCGATTCGGGAAAGCAAAGCAGGAAAAACCCACCCTTCAATAAAACACAGCTCATGAAATCGCGGTTGCGGCGGCCGGTCCGTTCCTGCGCAGGTTGGCGCTAAGACGCCGCTTTTCCCCCCTCAAGTCGATTCCGCGAAAGTCGGCTCGCGTTGCGGAGCGAGAGGCCTTGACCGGACCCGAGTTGTCGGCTGCTGCGTCGGACGACTCAGAAAGAAGGACGCCGTTCCGGGGAGCGTGTGTACTACGTTATGCGGGTACGTGCTCGGACTTCGGAGAAGTCCTGCCCCCGTACCTGTCTCAATGGGGGCCCCGCGGTGCCCAGTCTCGACCGCCGCGCTTTCGTGGGTCGCGCTCTTGGAGCTCGCCGCTGCTCTATGCGTGATGCCGGACGCCGGAGGGGGTGGGAAGGCCGAACTGTACAGAAGATACTCGGCGGGTGTCGGACATGGCCAGAGTATTCGCCGTTTTAATTTCTTTGCGGTTGTTGCTTCGTAAAACTTGTTCGGTACAGTCCAGTTCCGTTTAAGTCTTCCGAGACACTTCATTGAAGTGCATTACATAAATTGGAGATTCAGTAGAAAATAAGATATATATATATATAATACTGAAGTTTAGCGTATCAGAGTTAGGTTAGTCATGAACAAGAGACACATTTACGGGATGTGAAATCAAATTGTAATGTTTTCCGTGCCAACTAATCCTGCTTTAACTCTATTGCTCTCCCAGTCGTTTACTTTTCGACGATAATAGATGTTGTAGTCACTGACAGTAGAGAACGGCAGGGTGTGTCTTTCGAACGTCCGGCCCTCAGCACGCGCTTCATGCCTTCCGTAGTGCTTTGACTGCGCGCGTGCCCTCCCGGTGCACAAGACGCCGAAGCATTGTCGAAGCATAGCTTCCTATACTCTGTTTCATACTTGCGTGCAACGCTGTCAAAGCTACTCGCGCGAGCGCGTGTCTTCATCTATGGTTTTGTTTGCGCGAGAACGCGTGCAAATGATCAATGAGATCAAGCTTCATGCTCTTCGCCTGTAGCTTTGACAGCGTTGCACACAAAGTATGAAACAGAGTATATATACTGGCAAAGCCTGGCAGATCGCCATGAGAAGCGGCCGCCGAAATGAAAAAGTTGGAGCGACAGACAACGGATGAGAGGAGAGCGACGTGACTGGCGCCCCACTGCGGCGAGACGCCGAAACACACTTCTCCCGAGCGAACAGGTGTGTTTCGGGTCCTCGCCGCTGCAAAAGCTGTGCGCTGACGTCCAGGTTCCCTGAGAAATGGCTCTTTGATGCTCTCTGCTACCAGATCCTCGCGCTTCAAATCTGCAACCGGGGACTCTGTGGCTCCGTCGTCGAACTGCCAGGCTTTGTGAGTAAAGAGGAGGCTGTGGTCGAACGTAAGAAGCTCGCGCTGGAGGCGGAAAAACTCCTCCCTGCCGTCCTCCCCTTGTCAGTGACTATGACCTCTAACTCGGCTTTCGAACTCCAAGTGTAAGTTGCTCCATAAACAAACTTTTCTTCTTTTTTTTTTTAAACTGGATGGTGGCAAGTTTTGGAAGGATAAACGCTTAATTGTATTTTGCAAAGTGCTTGTGTTGTACGAGCTTTTTTCTTGATTCACCTACAAACTGTATCCACGTACGTCCGCATGGGACTACGTAAGAGAATCAAAACAAGAATAATTTAAAAGATGAATCAGAGGTATGAAGTTTGAAATGCGTGTGTTAACAGTTGGATTCACGAACCAGTCACTACTTTAATGAACAATAAAGCATCATCACCTAACGTATTTGTTTCGCAATTACTGTTTTGCAAAAACAAATCTCGGCCTATTTTGTTACCGCGGCAACAAATGAAAAATCTTTAAATTTTGAAACTTCTGCAAATAGGTCACAGTTTCGCAGTCAGCGTTCGTATGAATAGGAATTTGTTTTACAGCGAAGAAATCAGTATTCGTGTTCAGCTCATATTTAATAACGTTGAAGTTATCACAAAAATCTAAACTTAAAGGGATTGTCCAGGGACGTCCAGAAGTTACCACGCTTTCTTTGCGCTGGTTACGTGGAAAGAGCCTAAATATAGTCATATGTCATATTTATTTCATTAAAAGACGCCCCAATATTCGTTAAATTAATTATGAACATCAATACGAAACTTCGCTACAAATTTCGCAAGTATGCATGGCTGGCCGTGTCGTGCCGTCATATCAGGTATGGTAACGTCGGAGTCGGGGGCGTTGACTTATTCCCGGTTTTGATCAACATGCTTGACGCTGCACACAGAGATCATCGTTGAAGAATTGAGCTTTCCTCAATACGCGTATATCTTGTATTTCTTAGGACCAAGTTATTTTACTAAGACAGCAGTCCACAGATGAGGCGGCTCTCTTTGCCTATTATGTTACGTCAGAGCTTCCGCCGTGTGCCAACGAAAACGCTGTGTGTTTGGGGAGTGCAATATGAGCGGTTGGGCTCTGTTTAAAATTGAATTACCAGTGCGGCGGAGAATTAAAAATTGGGATATTGTGCGGATGATATTTCTAAAAGCGATGAATTCAGTAGACGGATCCCACCAAGCGTTCGGCGCATGCGTGACACCGCCATAGTTCGCAGGAGGCAGATGGCACTTCTCTAGGCGGCTCGTGCCTTGTCATGCCCCTGAGTGCGTGCTTTAGCGAGGTTGTCCCACGTGCAGAAAGACCAAAGTTCCCCCGATGCATTGCTGCAGCGGCAGCGGAACGAAACTGGCTGGTAATGTCGGTCTGTTGTTCCCTCAAAGACAAAATTTTACCGGAAAATCTTTCTGAAAGCAGATGAGGTAAAACCGCAATACCAAGACATAACGCTGTTCGTTTTATTAGGGAAATGCCCTAAGGCGTTTTATGTATGGGTCGAGAAAGGAAGAGAGTTTCTCTCGCAATATTTGAAAGGAAGTGCCAGATGTTGGGTAGACATTGTTTCGAGATACCATCTCTATTTTTATTCCTCGTGGTTTTTTTTGTGTGGTTTTTTTTGTGTGTGTGCATATATTGGTTATAACTTTTAAAGGACTTTACACCACATTTTTTCAGAGAGCATCCCACAGAAGCGCTATTGATTTATTCTCCTCAAACTGCTCGAGGGCTAGTGCAGAAATGAAGTCAAGCGTTAAATCAAAGCAGCACGTGGGGCTTACTTAAGTAAACAGGCAATTTAATGGTTCAGCTAATGAATTAGTCACGCAGGTCCGGAAAAATATGGATTTTATTAACCTCTCTTTCTAGTCGCTTCGAGGCTTGCCGAAGTATGAATAATTGAGACCCGCCTGCGAGGCCTCGGCGGGAAATATTAATTCTCGTCCGAGCACTCGGATCGATTTCCTGGTTACCTGGGCCGCTGCACTTTGAAGAGTCTCGATCGCGAAGTTGTGAGGAAGTGTCTACGGAGCTTGGGCATGAAAAGCTCGCTACCAGTGCTGCTTCATCATCGCCAAAGTCCAACCTCGACCTCGTGGTCATAAAGTTCGTATACTTTATTTCACCGTATGCCGGAGCGTGGTCGAGGCTAAACCACATACACACACATATACTAAAGGTGCGAGATCACGTTGCCTTCACAGCGGTTGATTGGTTTAACCGATCGTAGCACGTACACAGAAATATGAGGAATGCTATGACCCTGCGCCTTCGTCGCTGCTACATTGACCCCAACGCATCGGCTCTGCTCGAAATTAAAAGGAAGCTAAAGAGTGTTTTTTTTTTATAAACTAAGGAAGTGTGAATGCATGCAGACCTAATAAAATTTTTCTAGCCAAAGTTTTCTTTGGATTTTATCGGTAGGAGCGACGTAAGACGGTACGTGGAAAAACATTTGGACGAAACGTTGTCTACGAAGCGGATACGGTTGAACGTGCTGTCAGAACTGAGTTGAGAAAACGTCTTTATGCGATGCCACGCATGGCTGCTCTTGCTTTAAAGCATCCGCAGATAACTCAGTAGAGCCGCCATTTCGGCACTCAGCATGTTATCAGCCGCAAAGCCGAGAACATACGTATGCTATGACGAAGGGGAACAGATCGGAGACGTCCTATCGCTGTGCATGTTTACACGACCGTGTAATATAAATATTTCCGCCATTCTAACCGTGTAACCGACTCTTTTATCTCTTCCTCTTTCTCTCTTTCTCCGATTCTAAACCAACGAATATAATACTGAATAATAAAAACAAAATAACTAAAATTAACTTTTTTTTTTTTTTGGTGCCTTAATCTTGAAGATCAGGCTGTCTCTTTTGGCATCTGCAGTCGTATATAAGAACAGAAAACGGGAAAGGGAGCAGCCGAAGCGTCGTAACGCCTTTAATAAATGTATCGCGCACATCTCGCGGCGTGGTTTCGATTACGTGACTAGGATCACTAATTGATCGACCGTCCGGACGCTCGGAATTTCCGCGCTCTCACTATTTTGCCACACCCTGTACACGCTTTCCTTTCTCTATTGCTCATTTGTGCGAATGTACTTTCTTTTTTTTTTATTTAATTTATTGTAATGAATGAAGCTTACTTTCGCGGAATTGAGGCGTTCCTGGATGGGGCTTTTGTTGTCACACGAGAGCGCTTTTCTGAGACGCGACGATTCTTCTATCTTATTTTTTCCCCCCCTCTTGATTCTAGCTCAAAAGAGGAGAGAGTTGGTAAACAAAGCTAGGAACTTAAGCCCTTCCCTAAGAGTTCGAATCCCCTAGCTCGTCGTGGGATAGAATCCATAATGACAGCTTAGGTAAACGACCTTCGAGCGAAATTCTGTAACCCCCACCCCTCTATCTCTCTCTCTCGTATCCTCCCCCGAGACCGGACACATCTCCACTCATCGCAATTTTTTTTTCCCGTTAACCCCTTAACAACAAACAGTGTGGCGCAGTGTCCTCTTTTGTCCGAGTCGTTTTGCTCGCGTGTGTTCTGTGAATACGGTTCTAGTGTACAAACAAGCGAGAGCACGAAAGCGAAATCTGATGCCTAGCTTGTTTGTCGGTTCGTGTGTGAGCTTTATTCGCTTTTGTGCTGCGCCTGTACGCCTGGGACGGGAATCCCTTTATGCTCAGAAAGAAACGCGGAAAATGAAGAAGGCACTTTACGTTATTGCGCGGATCTTACGTTGATTTCCCTACATTACGCGCTCTCGAGCTTCGGGTACGGTATAACGCGGACCAATCGTTTTCTTTTTTTTTTTTTTACTCTCGTATATCTTTTTTTTTTTTTTATCAGATACCCGTCGCAGTCTTCAATGATTTACGGCTCTTCTCGTCGCCGTGTGCGGCAATTTGTTTTCGTTGGCGCTGCGTGCGGTTGACGATGAATCTGAGAAAAACGGAAAGAGCTGACAAAAAAAAAAAAAAAGACAGGTTGTTAGAAAACGGCATGTTTTTACTGTTTTTAGTTCATTCATTCGTCGTCCGTGTGTAAAACGCTTAATATCTGTATTCTTCTTCTTTTTTTTTTTTTTTACTTTTTACACCTCGTGCAATTTTGACGCACGAGCGCTTTCAGCTAGGGTCTCTAGTGATTGCAAATTTTTCGCGCGTCACAAAAAGAATTGACTGTTTTTAAGCGCGAAAATCTTTTCATCTTGAACCCTCGCCGGAATCTTTCTTACGCACGCCCGCTGGATCCTTCGACACGGACAGGTAGCGAATGCTAAAAAAAAGAAAACTAAACGAGAAAAAACACTTTTCGTTATCATCCTCCATCCGTATATAGCGTCGGTTTGACGCAGAAATATGAGGATACTTTGGAAATGTAGCGACCGACCGAAATACGTTTTATACGTGCTCGTTTCGCAGAGTGCCTCCCCCTCCTCCTCATTCTCTGTCGCCTGACGCAAGCTCACGCGCGTACGTAGCGTTTTTCTTTGTCTTCTTTTTGTTTTTCTCAGAACACAGGATCGCACGGTTGCTGCTGCTCCGTTCTCATGGTCTCTTTCTTTGTTCATTCGAACGCTAAGAATGAAGCATGATTGTGTCCCGAGGTTATGGCCCCGGCGGTATAGGGAGGGCAATGTTCCCAGCTCGCTACCCGTGCCGGAAGGCTTGCGTTGTTCGTATGTACGCTCGTTTCCCTAAATAGGGCCTTCAAATTTCCGTGCCACACTCAAAGAAAAAAAAAAAGGAAGAAAAAGAAAAGCCGGCATTTTGCGTTTTGCCTCGAAGCAGGGGAAAGATTCGAGGGGGCCAAACCAGAACTTCGCGGCTTATTTACGATCGCGCGGGAAGAAGAAGCAAAAAAAAAAAAAAAAAATGCGGCTTTTAAAGCGTTGCCAGAAGAGATATGAAAAGCGAGCGAAACAAAACACGAATGGTGAGATTGGGAAGACCGAATTTCCAGCGGCCGGTCAGTATCACTTCACGGTCGTAGGAACTGGATTCATGGCGATTAATGACTGGAGACAGTGGTGTGGTTGCTTTGCTTCCTCGGAGCATCCGTGCAGGTCGACAACACTGGAAGTCCTCCACAAGAGAGCATACATGGGTAAATTACTTCCGAAATGTAATTTAATTACAATTACTTGGCTTCAAAAGTAGTTTAACTATATTTACAATTACTACTACATGAAAAGTAATTAATTACAATTAAAAATTACTGTTAAAAAGTAATGCAATTACTTTACAATTACTTATTTTTGAGAGCGACCCGACTTGGGCCATATAACTTTAAAGGAGTTTTATGGAATGCAACGTATTAGTTCATTCCTTGCCCCAATGTTTGAGGAGGCATAAGCATCGCTGTATAAATGTCACGTATTGTACTTTCTTTGTTTGAATTTTGTTAAATTCATGATAGAAATTGACAGTTTAGGGCAATGAAGTGCTACGTTCTTATATTTTAATAGGTAATAATAAATTAGTTCATATGCTGGAAGACTCCAGATCGCTAAAGAAAAAATTGGGTTGACTGACTTTTGTTAGCCAGGCAAATAAAAACGTGACAATTATTCATATATCAATATTTTACAAGTGTTAATATAAAACTAAAATCCACACGCGCTTATTCGACCGATTTCAGATACGAACATCATGGTATTGTAAATTATTTGCATTGAGTTGAAATTATAATGACTCAGAAATCTATAAGAACCGAATCGGATGTCACGAATAATTCGTGTCAATATTCACGGGTGCGAGGTCAGTCTCCAAAATGCTTATGCAAATAATATCCGAAGTAAAACCAACAGAAAATGAACTTGAAAATAGTACAAAGATACAAATATGCGACAGTACTTGAAGAGGGACGTAAAAAAAAAAAAAAACTGGCAGAAAGGAAAGACATATAACTTCATAGACAATTAAAATTCCCAACCTCAACTGAAAGCCGAAGCTACATTTTTTTTCTTTCAATATTATGGCATGCGTACGCGATTGTATTCTGCTCGCACCACAGACGGCGCTACACGGCGCCGTTGAGGTAGGCTCCAAACAGGATTGTCTCTCAGCCCGAAATGTAAGCAACAAAACCACAAACTGTGCGATGCTATTTATGTCGTGTGTGTGTGTGTGTGAGTGAGTGCGTGTCTGTGTGCGAGTGTTTCATCGAGAGCTAGAGGCCGCTTGTACGAGCGCTGAGGCTTTCAGAGTGGTTCTTTCGGCGCCACAAAGTTTTGCAAAAGTAATTGTAATTGTGCCTGAAATTTTGCAATTACTGAGGGTAGAAAGTAAGTAAATTACAGTTACAATTCTTTTTAGCCGAAAGCAGTTAATTACAACTACAAATTACCAAGAAAGGTAATTAAATTACAGTAATTCAATTACTGTTATTGAATTACTACCTAAGTATGCAAGAGAGAGAGAGAGAAAGAGAAGGTCGCTTTCTTAAAATAAATATGAAATTCGGAGAGGGTTGTCCACCACAAAACACGTTCGGGGATCTCCGATTCTGCCAAAGCTATGGTGAAGGAAGCTAGACTTTCGCCAGAATTTACGTGTTCACTTCTTTTTTTTTTTTTTCTTCTTTTTACGCATACATTTTTTTATTTAGTTGTTTTAGCGTTTTGTGGTAAAACAAAAGGCGTTTGAAAAAGTGTATCGAAAACGGTAGCTGCTGTGGAGTTGGCCAGTTGCCAAGTTGCGTCTCGATCCAGCTGCGTCGTGGCGTTTTGTCAAGGCCACGCTTGTGCGTCGCGTGTGAACGCGCCCGTCTCTCCAGCTGCGTCGCCCGCAGCGCCGGGAATACCTGTGTCCAAATTCTGCAAAACTGTAACGTATTAAAAAAAAAATTTAGTTTGCATATTAAACGATTTTTTCTGAACATTTCTGCTTAATCTGACGTATGCTCAATAGAAGATAAACGAGTTTCCTATTTGTTTTCTTACGTAATGTGGTACGTAACATGGCGTACCACAAAGTTCTATGTTAGGCCCGCTACTCTTTCTCGTGTGTATAAACGACATAACCGATATTCCCAATTCTCCACATCTGGTAACGTACGCTGACGATACAAATGTTTTCTTCAGTAGCAATTCAAAAGCATCATTATAACAACGTGCTTGTGAAACTCTCCAAATGGTTGGTAGAAAACGAACTCAGACTTAATGCAGAAAAAACAAAATATATAATATCTAGACCCATAAACAAACCCAACAATAGCCAAATACATCTACAATTCAATGGTGTCCCAAAAGCTCAAGAAGAACAAATGTTTCTTGGAGTCTGGTTTAATTAAGTACTGACCTAAACAAGTCACACTAATAAATTAAGGGGAGAATTATCAAGAGTGTTCGGATGCATGTATAAAACAGCAAACTTAATACCCAATTGGCTTACCAAAAACTTATATTACTCCCTGTTTTACTCGAGGCTCTGTTATGCAATTATTGTATGGGGGAACAACCACGTCTGCAAACATATGGTAAACTAATTATACAAAAAAAAAGGTTCTGCGAATTTTGGAGAACTATACATGACAATATTCGCGAATTACTTAGCAGTCTTAATTTTACTGAGCATAACATGCTCAACGCAAATCAAATCTACTATTTCAAACTTATGCAGACAATACACACACATACAAAAAAACACCTTTACCGAGTGGATGAATCTGCTTCACAACTTTATGTATTGAGAAATAGTAAACGTAGAACTCCTAAGGTGCGTACAAACTATGGAAAACAGAAAATTGATGATCAGATTCCTGCGTTACTAAACACTGTGGAAGATTACTCTGATTTTACGCAGTCATTTTATAAATACAAGAAAGACATTAAACAAATACTTATAGACAAAGACCTCAGTTACGCGTTGTAGAAATGTGGTTATGGTTATGCTCACCACGGGTCCTCCACAGGACATGTGAATACCAAAACTGCTGAGTATTCTTTGTTCATTGTGCTGTGTGAAGTGTAATTTTCGTTTACTGTGTTGCGTGAAATGTATTTTGCTTACACAGGCATGTATATTGAAGCAGAAACGAATGCTACAAAACTGTATGCCGTGCCGCCTTTTGCACTTCTCGCGGGGTAGAGGCCCAGTCAGGCAGACATGCATTTTGCCACTACCTCCTACCGGGCTTGAGCCCGTGAAAATCCCAATAAATTCTCAAACTTCAAACTAATAGTGAATAGAAATACCCGCGGCTGTTAACTTGGCAGCCGCGGGTATTCGCGTTGTTTAGAACCGCATAAGGTTGAATTTTCTTCGTCACCCATTATCATTCGTATATGTTCTCAAGCACACGTATCCATTTGCGCACATTACTGCTCGGTTTCCTTTCAGTTTATGCAGCTTTGAATTGACCTTTCTGGAAAGTAGCGTGCGCCCTCAAGCGGCGCGCGTGATGCATTATGGGAACAGTGAGGGTCACTGCTCCGTCG
This sequence comes from Ixodes persulcatus, assembly GCA_013358835.2. Classification (NCBI taxonomy): domain Eukaryota; kingdom Metazoa; phylum Arthropoda; class Arachnida; order Ixodida; family Ixodidae; genus Ixodes; species Ixodes persulcatus. The sequence continues at coordinate 105,143 of JABSTQ010010625.1, forward strand.
TCTGCTGCTGCCGCCGTGCCGCCTTCGAGAACCACGTTGCCTACGTTCGCGTTGGGTCCCTGTGTACGGCAGACGCCAATCTTTGCAGCGCCCTGTGCTGCGCTGCGTTGCCCATATCAGGGGAGAAACCCTCAATCACAGCACATCTATCTGCCCACTGCCTTTTTTTTTTTCTTTTGTTGGGTCATCCCGCGTGGTCCATGCTCCAAAAGAGCGAGGTATCACTTACGCATCCAACATGTTTTTGTTTTTTTTGTTTTTTTTTGCTACGGGAATTAGTTCAGCTTGTTGGTACGTTTTATTTTCCTTCGCCAATAAAAACAAAAAGCAACGCAAGCTTGTTCCAGCAACTTTCGAAGACCGTTAGGTCGACTGGTTGCAAGAATGCATTAAGAATGGTGCTGCAGTTCGGGCAGTCTTGCGTCACCTAGCATGCAAAAGCTCGACTAGGCTAGGCATGGCTTGGCGAAAGGCCGCGATGCCCTCACAGTTCCCTAATGCCCCGGAGCGCTCACTGGTGGCGCTAGCGTTTCCAGGAAGGTCCATTACGTCTCCTCGAGCAAGGCGGAAATGCTATTCGATATGCTCCTCTCGAAGTTATGTTCGGGCTTCTGTGATCTCGGCGAGTCGCAAATAATCGAGCGCTTCTTTTTAACTCTCTCTTAAGTTTAATAATTATATTTCTCCAATGCAGACACAGGTGAAATTGAATATCCCGTAGATGATGATACGCGATCACAATGGAGACCCTCGACTAATGGGAACCTCTCGAGAAACATTAGAACGAAGGGAAGTTTTCTTGCTTGTGCAAATACCGAAAGCGAAAGATTGTATCCTGTGCTCCGTGACGTTCGAGGAACGCGGAGCTTGGTGGGTGCATACTTGAGGCAGTCTTTGCTACGAGGTGATTAAAATGCGCGCGCTTCAACTCAGCGCATAGGAACGAACTCCTAATTGAAGAAGGGAATTCTATCTGCTGCACATTACTATTCCGCTATTGAGTCCCGTTTTCAAGTGTCTCTCTACTGCTGCCGCACCCGCTATCACAGTTAAAAAAATATAATATTAATTTCGCTTCATTTCACGGGAGAAGCTGCCGGATAATTACATCTAATTTCAATTGCCAGTGTTTTTCTTCTTGAATCTCGGACAGCCGGCTTCACCACTTCGAAGGATAGCCGTGACTTTAGCAGTGTACATATGTTTAAATTTTGCTCTATTTACTTACGCGCTCATGACGACCATTAAAGTCATGCTGATTCTTCAATTCCTGTGCACACATAAGCTATCGAGACACTCGCGATGTCCTTGACTTTGGATCACGAGCGTTAATTTTCTGTGGTCCGAAACAACCACAAGGGTATTCCGTTTGGGGCACCTAAAATAATATAATGAACAAAGCGATCAGATCCTTAACTACATTTACAAACACAAACACACACACACAAAAAAAAAGAAAGACAAAACTAAAGGAAAATTGACAAAGTTGGGAGGTAATATCGCATCCTTATCCCACTGATGGCGGTACCGTAGAAATCGTTGCGGAGGTCTTTACGTGAAGAGGAACAAGCGCCTTAAAATCCTCGGTCTGTCCAGTGATGTGCAAATTTACTACGCAGGGGGCAAGTTCGTCTGCTTCTTTTGCAGGGGTTGCAGTGACGTCAGAACGCCGTGCTCCGATCGGCTCTGATTGGAAGGATAGTCGGTGGACCTCGATGCTCGATGTCTCAACGTCTACCCACTGTCCTTCAATCGGAGCCAATAAGAGCTCGGCGTTCGGACGTCACCGCAAGCCCTGCAAAAGAAGCAGACGAACTTGCGCTCCGCGTAGTAACCGACAGCTTAAGGAACGGAGGGCGTGGCTTATCACGTTCATGCATACTTTTTCTTCGGGTTGGTTCTTCGGCCAGTTGTTACGCGGCTATTGCTGCAACCTCATTGACTGCTGAGCGATGACGAGATGCTCAAGACCCGCCATCTATGCGGAGCGCATAGATCGTCTGCTTCTTTTGCAGGTGTTGTGGTGACGTCAGAGCGCCGAGCTCTGATTGGCTCTGATTGAAGAATAGTGGGTTGACTTCAAAGCAATCTCCCTTGAGGTCTACCCACTATCTCTCAATCAGAGCCAATCATAGCTCGGCGTTGTGACGTCACCATGAACTCCTGCAAAAGAAGCAGACGAACTTGTGCTCCACATATGCTGTCACCGACTGTAGATGTTACCACACACACAGGCTACTCGGTGCACTTGAAGCGCAGGTAAGAGAAGGTGGTGTGAGAAAGGGTACAACTTCAGTTGTTGTACACACCAACTCAACTCTCTGATATCTGACGACGCGCCGCCACTACAGTGGCGCTGCTGTCGGGATCTCACGCACATCTGATTCCCGCACACGCGCAGCGAGTGCCCACAGGCAAGCGCGCGCATGTTTTGTAAAGTATGTGTTGGTATATAAAACGATTCCCGCGTTGTGTACGGTAGTTAGGGATGCAATCTGTCACCTGCGTGCGCTTCCATCGATTACGCGCGAGCCGGAAATGGACGTTCACGTTCGCGACGCTGGGTATAGTCCGGAAATGGGGGACAGAGCGGAACCGGAAAGCAGCATCGTCTTCATCTGGAGAGGTAATTGCGACACTACGTTCAGCCCCGAAGTAGAGTTTCCCTCCAGTGGCTACATTGTCACGCTCGTGTGAGTGTCACAGCTCGGGTGGAGTTTCTGGGTCAGAAAGAACGTCGACTGCAGGTTGCCAGGTTAGACTGGCGAGATCGGCCTATTCATTATTCTTTTTGCCTGAAAAACCTGGTGGTTGACTATTTGGCTATGCTATTTCATACCCTCTCTCTAGACATTTAGGAACTTCGAGTAATTTCGAAGCACGCTTCAAATAAATCGTTTTTTGAGCCATCTATAGGAAAATACATTTCAAAGGAATAGGAAAGAAAACTTTATGCATCACAAGCAGTAGAAATTCCTCAAGTATGCCCGCGGATGATAATCGTACAATCCGCGTTTTCGTGCCGCCCAGCTCCGCGCTATCTCTTCAGTAATAGTGTTGCTTACACCGTGTTTTAGGTGAAGATTTAGCCCGGAGAGTATGCTCTGCTTTTCTCATTCTTTATATTACGTCCATTTCAAGTTACACCTTCTTCATCGTTGAGCGCGGTGGCTCGACACCACGTGAACAGCTACGCCGATGTACGACTGCCATTAATTTGAACGAGCACCGTGCCACCTTCACGCACCGACCTTGCGAACGAACCCGAGTTCGTACTACGGCGCATTCTTTTTCTCACCGTTCCGCGAGCGACTCTAAGAAAGGCGCTGTACCGAGAAGAAAACACCTGTTCCTTAGTGTCGTCGGTTAGCTAGCGCTCTTAAATTACTGGGGCGCCCCCCCCCCCCCCCCCCCCTTCTCCTCCTAACGCGCGCTGAGCACTCGCCAAAAGATACATAAATACTTATGCTCGCATATAGTAGAGTTGTGCGCACGCACATACCAAAACAATAGCGAAAAAAAAAAAAGAAGAAAGGATCGGGCGTAATGTAGCAACACGCGCCGCGAACGTTACACTGGAGGAGGCGGCAGCGAACTATACCGGGCCATTTACCGTTTGGCTTCTCTGGTTTCTTTGGAGCGTCTTTGTGCGCTCGTGCTTATACTCCGTTTCAGCTTTGAGTACGGACCGCAGCGGTCGGTAATAAATATATATTCGATCCGTCCCAGCCTATCCAGCGCTATTAACCTACCACGTGACCGCGCTCCCGGCGCGTAGCTGCAACCCCTCCGAAGATCACGTGGCAGCCATGGCAGCATTGGATTTGTAGGGATGGCCTCGTCGCGTCCGCCGCTCTCCGTCCCGCGGTTGAACCGGAGTGTAGCTTCGTTGCAAGTCGGCCATTAGGGGGGAGGCGCGCACTCCCCAAGGCCGTTTGGGTAGCGTCGGGTTGGTTATGCATTAGCACTCAACTCGAGCCGCTTTCCATTAAGAAGTCGGCCGGATCTGAGGAGGCAGTGCCTTAATTCCTCGACCTCTCCCGCCTATATATACACACACACACTCCGGCAGTGGAAGCTCCGACGCCATTTGCCTCGTCTCTTCCTTTCTTTTTTTTTTTTTTTGTACGCTCGTTAACTGGCGTATCGTATATGTCAGCCTCTCTATGACAACGTGAGAGCGGCCGTACGAACACTGCAACAGACGCGAGCGGGCAGCTTCTGGGGAAGACGGTTTTTCGGAGTCTGCTGCCCGCAGGTTTCCGGAGCGCTGGGGTGGACGCGCTTGTTTCGTTCTGGCAACCTGCACGCGTACAGAGAGCGAAAAAAAAAAAAAACGGTCTTGCAAATACTGCGTTGATGTTGCTGAATGTACGCATTAACTACACAACAAAAGTACGGTGCCTACGTGCGGTGACTGTGGTCGCGACGCATGAGTCTGGCTAGTGTTCGAGGCGGGGTTTAAGCCGCACGTCCGGAGGCTTCCTGGCTCGTTACGACGACCATTCCCCGAAGTGAAGAATTCAGGGGTCCAGTGGAGGTGGGAGAATTGGTAACGTAACGAACGGTTTAATTACATGGCTGCGATACAGTCGTCAAATCCGAGAGAACAACGGAGCAGCCTCACGCTCCGCCTTATATAGGGTCCGTTTTCTCCCTCACTCCCCGCCAGGGCAACAGGTGCGAGTAGCAAACCGCCGCAAAGTGCGTTGCAGCAAAGTCCGCCGCGTCGTAGCCAGAAGTGCGTCGTAGCCATGGTTCTCCGCAGTTAGGCCATGCCTCTCTCCCCTTCCGGAGCGCACGAACCCACACACACACACGTCCCGTTGACGTCACGGACGCGTTGAGACTCGTTTTGGGCAGGCTTCGACAGGTGGGCGACAATCCTGAACAGATCGTGACTCGTTTCCGCAGCGTTGAAACTCGGAAGAAGGTTGCCGAAGGTTCCATTCTTAACAGCCCCTCCGGGGCCAGGGAAACCTCGAATGGCCGGTGGTACAATCGCTGGCCTGAAGAGGTGGGTCTGTGGTAGGCCTTGAGAAGACGCTGCAAGCACTAAACAAACTCCCAAACCTCTCACAACGGAGGCATCAACGGAAACGTCCCCCACAACACCACGCCACACCGCAGTCAAACGCTCGGAATTCGCCAAAGACCCGCCAGACTGGATTACGGATTACCAAAATGTGGCACAATTCCGGGTATCAAGACCCCCTGTCGCCAAAAAAACTCATTTTTCCAACGAGGTCACTAAGAACAAAATAAAAAAGACAAAAAACTCTTCGCAATTTGTTAGGTCCTTTTTGGGTTTTAACGAAGTGCCCCCACTTAGATCCTCATTCCCGTGGATGACGAAGACCTCTAAGATCATCCCTACTGTTTTTCGTGATGTCAGAAAAATCTGCTCAACCCATCGGCATTGCCGTTAAATTTGCCTTTCCTTTTTCTTACGCTGAAGCCATAGTGATCGATTTTCACGTGATTTCTAGACGTGAAAATGCGGTCCTTATAGCGCCGATAAAACAATCCGCCTTTTTCATGCCCCGTCACATTGGTCCTAGCAATCTCCTGAGCTGTACCGCGAAACCCTGACACACTAGGGTCGCTCTTCTGCTCGACTGTCAAAGACACTCTGTCTACTCGTAGCAGAGGACCAAAGTTACGTGACGCCGGAGCTACGAGAGATCTTTCACTGATCCCGTCTTCCTCCGCCTTTTTCGCGGGCTCGTTGGGACGGCGTACGCTTCCTAGTGCTACGAGATCAGGCTGTTCTACAACCTGGTCCCTCTCATCCCGGTTTTCTGCCTCCAACTCTGGGAGTGCTTGCTCCCCGTCAGCTGCCTCTGGCTCTGGATCACTCGTCAACAAAGGGGCGACCTGACGCGATTTGGACCTCGTACACGACTGAACTAGCCCTTCTCCCAGTTGTTGACCCCTTTCGCGCAGCAGGAAATCTGACCGGTTAGAAAACAAATAAGGATACTCCAACGGGACTGTTTGCGAGACAGCCGCCTCTGTCACTAGCTCTCCGAACGGGCCAGTTATCCTTACTGTCGCCATAGGCAGACAGACACTGTGCTTTTCGAGCAGCTGCTTGATCCAAACTACCTTTCCAGTAAAATCGGATGACGTTACATACGACGGATGAACAACGTCCATCGTCGCTGCACTGTCCCGAAGCACCCTGCACGGTTTTCCGTTTACATGGAGCTCGTGAAGATAGGGACGAAGAAGCTTCAGGTTCCTGTCACTACCGTTCACGTACGAGAACACAACCCGCGGTTTCTTACATCTGGCCGCTGTGTGTCCCGGCTCCTGACAGTTGTAGCACAGGAACGGCTTCCTTGCCTCGAACTGCCCTGTTGGGCTTTTCCGCGCCTCGTCTCCGTTCAAGTGTTCTGCGCTCTTGTCTGGGACCTTTTGTCCTGCTTCGGGCTTCTCGGGCCCGTTTTCTCGCGAGCCGTTTCCCTGTTGGAAGGGCCTACGCACAACGGGATCGCTCCGGCCTGGTTCGCTTTCCTCTCCGCTCAGCTTTATACGCGTTGTGTACTCTTCGGCTAGCTCAGCGGCCCTTTCGACAGTGTCGACTCCCACCCTATCCTGCACCCAGAGCTTGACTGACTTCGGAATGCTACGAAAGAACTGTTCGAGGCACACACACTCGACTACCTTGTCTCGGCTTTCGTACACTTCCTCGCTCTTCAACCATTCTATCAAATTGGTTTTAAGCCCGTACGCGAATTCCGAGTAGCCCTCGCTGCTCTTTTTGGATGCGTTTCTAAACCTTTGACGGAACGCCTCGGCAGAAAGGCGGTACCGCTTCAAAAGGCTGGACTTCACCTTGTCGTAGTCGTCCGCGTCTCCAGCACTAAGGCCAGGTTTCTGGGGCGAAGCTCAACTTCTCACATGTCCTCTCAAAGTTAACTAAGAATAGGCCCACGTCTTCCCCAACTTTAAACGGCTGCATGAGCTTCTTCATTTGATACGACTCGGTCTCACTTGCTTGTACCGGAGCCCCAACTCTACTGTTCTGCGAGTTTAATCGCTGTTGTTCAATTTCGAGCTCTAGCCTTTTCAGCGCTCGCTCCTCTGTCGCAGCAGTCTGCGCTCGTTCCTCTCTCGCTGCAGTCTGTTCCTCTCTCGCCGCAGCTTCGCTCTTAGCGTTCTGAAGCAGTTCCCACGCAATTTTAATTTCCTCTGCTTCCGCGCTCTCTGAAATCGCTTTACTGATCTCAGATTTCTTCATCTTTTGCTCCACCTCCACACCCAATTCTTCACATAAACAGAGTAAATCTGTTCTCAGTAACCTCATCAGATCCATGATCGCTGCTCTTTAGCTTTGGCTTTGCTATAAAACTTGTCGCGAGGTTGTACACAAACCTAGCGCACGAGTCAAACACTAAGGATTCCCAGCAGTTCAAAATTAATTACCCATAATCTGAAGCCTGGCGAATCCCAAAGCAAAGTCCAAACGCTCACCCACAGATGTAGCACGATGTCGCATGGTCCGATCCCAACCGCTGCCAACCAGTTGTTTGAGACGGGGTTTAAGCCGCACGTCCGGAGGCTTCCTGGCTCGTTACGACGACCATTCCCCGAAGTGAAGAATTCAGGGGTCCAGTGGAGGTGGGAGAATTGGTAACGTAACGAACGGTTTAATTACATGACTGCGATACAGTCGTCAAATCCGAGAGAACAACGGAGTAGCCTCACGCTCCGCCTTATATAGGGTCCGTTTTCTCCCTCACTCCACGCCAGGGCAACAGGTGCGAGTAGCAAACCGCCGCAAAGTGCGTTGCAGCAAAGTCCGCCGCGTCGTAGCCAGAAGTGCGTCGTAGCCATGGTTCTCCGCAGTTAGGCCATGCCTCTCTCCCCTTCCGGAGCGCACGAACCCACACGCACACACACACACACGTCCCGTTGACGTCACGGACGCGTTGAGACTCGTTTTGGGCAGGCTTCGACAGGTGGGCGACAGTCCTGAACAGATCGTGACTTGTTTCCGCAGCGTTGAAACTCGGAAGAAGGTTGCCGAAGGTTCCATTCTTAACACTAGGTAGAATGACGCTTCAATTTCCTTTTTTTTTCTTTTTTCACGTTTTTTTTAAATTTTTTTTTTATTGTGGAATAAATGTAGTAAAAGACTGAGTTGCAGGGTTCTATATCTCTGGTACTTGAGGAACTAACAGCATGTTTGTTCCGTGTGCTAGGAGAATCATTTGAATAGCGGTTATTATATCTTTAGCTTCGAGAGGTGAAGGCGGAGTTCGGTTGCTTTCGTTTTTGTCTGTCTGTCAGATGCATAATTAAAAATGTAGGCGTTTTGTTTTTTGTTTTGTTTTTTCTGCTTTTGTTTAGTGCGTTTAGACTTCACCGCTCGGCCGTACAGGGACTATCGGTCAATCTGAAAATTGGAAGTCATGGACGATCGTCCGTTTTTCGGGCAGTAACTTCCACCGCAATTCATGTTATCTTACAGTGTATGTTTTTGTTCTCAAAAGTTGCGTATAAAGCTAGCACGTTTCGGCGCAGTTTCGGGGCCTTTGTCGGTGTTTGGGTGCAATTTTCTTTTTATTGCCGACTCGTGCCAATCCTGAATCGGTGGCAGAAAGGCCGTGGTGTCTGCGGGGACAATGACCTCTGGCGTCAGCACAGGAAAGGCGTGAAGAGACGCTAATTAAACAAAATCAAAATCTTATATTGTGTTCCGGTTGCGCCTTGCATTCATGTTTAAACTAGAGTCACTAAATAAAGCGACGCTTTCAGAGTATCGAAACTCCCAAACTACGCGTCTGAAGCCCGTCAGGCGCCGCCATCTTGTGTCCGCGCGCAGATGGAGGAGTGCCTGTAGCTGAGCCAAGCCGAGCTGTAGCCGTCGCCTGCGCCAGCTGCCGCGGCCGCAGCTGTGGCAGCGAATCAAAGTCGTGTTGTTTTGTATCTCGACCTAACACGGAAAACGCGCGTGCCGAGTGACGGACTGCAGCGTGCGCGCGCAGTAAACAGCAAACAGCAGCAGGCAGGGGATCGCTGGACCCAAGATGGTGGCGTTGAAAAAACGCGATGATGATGATGATAGCGACTCACGTGACTGCCGCTGTCGAATGATGCCGCAGCGAACCAAAACATTGTTGAATAGAGCGACTGTATTGTCGGCAAAATGCCAAAGAAAAGGAATGTGGTACTCTGAAAGCGTAGCTTATTTAGTGACTCTAGTTTAAACGGAATTATCTCCCCTCGGGTCATCTTCTAAAGTCATCTGTCCGCTATCTCTTGACAACTTTCGACGTCATAATAGTTTATAACTCTTTAACGTGTTTTTCTTCCCCCGTTTAAATCAAATATATATATATAAAAGGCTGAAGGTTATTTATTTAGCTCCTATATTGCAATTTGCAATCGTCTTTAATACCAGCAGTGTAGAGACCAACTCGCTGTTTACAAACAATCCCACTCTCGCCCACACCAGGTGCTGCACTGTGCACGCGCCGAAACCATATTCGCGCGAAGTGACTTTTCTGCGCATGCGCCGTGGCGACAGCAGCGCCACCGCAGCGTAGTGACGTCAGGGCCGCGGGACCCGAAATATTTCGAGGATGTTTTCATCCTGACAAGCGTCGCCAGGTCAGAACTTTCGCGATAAAGTAGTAAAAACAGCGCATTAAACTTCGGAAGCAGCCAATAATATGGGTTCGGTTCGCATGGGGACTCGTCGTGCCCAGGCTGGTGCATCGAGGTTTACACCATACACCCTCACGAGCTTGCGTAATCAGAGCACGGCGATGCCCCGGGAAGCTAATCCAACGAGAAAAGTATAGACCCCTTTCATGCTCCAAGTATATACCGAGAAAGCTGAACGTCCGTTACCGCGAGGCTCCGAAACTAATTTTGCGCGCTGCGCCATCAATTGGGCAGCAGCGCGTATAACGAAAATACAAAGAAACAAAAAAACTCGTTTGTCCCGTAACTTTGTGAACGCCTATAGTGGACCGCTGCAAGTCGCCTTTTCCCGGGGCACGCTGTGTTCGGCCCGTGGCCCGTAATCGTCGAGTTTGGGAGGGGATTATAGAAGCCGGCGCCGGACTCCTCGTCTTCCGGCCGGGCCTTCCACTTCTGTGGTGGGCGGTCGAGTGGCTGGCGGCATCCGTTCAACTGCGCGCTCCATCCGAAGCGCGGCGCGGTTCCACTGCGGTGTCTTCGCCGTTCATCTCTTATAAGGCTCTTCTTGGGAGGGCGACACGTCTTCTCCTCGCCTGTTCGTCCCCGCGTATTGGGTAGCGCGGCGCCGACACCCACAGCGCGTGCCGATAATTACTGGCGAGACTCACACTCCATTGATTGGCGCGACGCCGTCGCCAGGCCGGCAACGCCATGTTTTATTATATATCCCCGCCCGGCGCTATTATACACCGTTTCGCCCTGTGCGATGGACTGCATCTGCGGCTGACGGCCGTCCCCAACCAATCCGGGGCTGCGAAACAAAGCACCACGTGACTAGGAGTCCCGAGAGTCCCTGACCATACCGCCTAGAAGAATCCATGGAATTGTGACGTCATCACAGTGCGATCGAGCGCGGACACAGATTGGGCACGGTCCCTTGGTCAGCGTTGGGCCGGGACTCGGGTCCAGTCAAACCGTAGAAGGACGCTCGGCGTCCGGCTCGGGCCCAAATTGCTGCGTTGGCGCCATCCTATACGGAGCGCAAGTTCGTCTGCTTCTCGCGCAGGGGTTGCGATGACGCCAGAACGCCGAACTCTGATTGGCTCTGATTGGAAGGTTAGTGGGTAGGCCTCGAGGCAGCTTCATTGAGGTCTACCCTCTATCCTTCCCTCGGAACCAATCGGAGCTCGACGCTATGACGTCACAGCAACCTCCTGCACGAGAAGCGGACCAACTTGCGCGGCGCGTAGGGTGATGACGCCGCGCGGAGGCGGAGGAGGCTGTTCACGGGCCTCGATTATTCTAGGTGGCGTTGGTCGCCGCGTCTTTCCTGATTGTCACGTGGCACTCGCGCGGCATCCGATTTGGTTGGGAGGGCTCGTAGCCTCCGCGTGTGGTTCGTCCGTCGTAAGGGTGAGTCGGGGTTCACGGTTCGTTTGAGTCTCGCGGACGAAGAAGCCGACGCGACGACCAAAGAACTGAGCCCCTGGGATCTTTATTTAGCGAGAGCCGCGCCGTTCCCCGTCGTATACACCCGGCGGGCGTTCGTTCATTGGCCGCATCAGCCGGCGCGGAAAATCGGCGCGCTTTTGTGTCCGCCGCACACTGTGGGTTCCGGTCGCTTCTCCCCCCTCCGAGAGCGCTATTAGGAGTTCCCTGATTGGGAGGCCTTCCTCCGTGGCGGCAGGCACTCTCCTCGACGAAGTGGGGACTCTTCGTACAAGAGCAACGCAGCGGGCCTGTGGCCGTCTCGTTAGGCGGTGTGAAATTTGCTTTTCGGTGTCGTCCTCGTTGTCGCTGCCGGCGTTACTCGATCTTTCTGCGATCTATTTGGTCTCGCGGGCAGTGTCCTGTTATGTAACTTGTTACTGCCACGTTTTTTTTTCTGTTTTTTTTTTTTTACTTAATTAGGGGCGGGGGTGAAACTATGCGGTTAATGGGAAAAGGAGCGGTGAAACTGGTGCATACATGGGTTCACGAAGAATCAAACGAAATCTGTCTTTCCGTAAAGTATAGCATTAATGGAGAGAAAGAGTAGCGTCCCCTGAAGCCGCTTCCACACACTGCTGATACACCGTACAAAAGCCAGTGTTTAAGGCGTGTTTCTTTCTTTTATGACACTCCTTGCACATTGGTTGTAGAAGAAACTGTTTGCAGACATGTTCCAAGCATACGTGCACATGAAACAAACATGCTTGGAACAAGCGTGAGGCGGGTCCGCAGATACTTTTGTCATCTTGTCTGAAGCGAACACCTCGTCTTTCTTGTGATGCATGAACAGCGTCGACTGCGGCTTTATACACTCTAAGCCCGGTCCCACTTAGTAAGAGGGACATTTCTTCGATTTTTTCCCACTTAACTTTAAGGGGGGCGACAGACCTCTTAATATTACATGGGGATGCTCCCTCTTAATTAAGTGAGACATCACCCCTCTTAAAGTAAGCAATACGGCGTCTCCCTTAAATTTGAGGTCAGTCCCCCTTAGTAAGAGGGACATTTTTTAGATATTTTCCCCCTTAAATTTGGAGAGACGGTGGCCTGCTTAAAATGAAGGGTTGTAGTCCCTCTTAATTCGGGGTCACACCGCTTATACGTCATACAAAATACATTCTGCAGACATGTTCCAAAACGAGTCACCGCGACACCAGTGCTTCGTACGCCACGAGGCAACCAGTTCAAGAGGTAGCTTTGTCACGTGGCATACAAAGCACGGATGTCGCGGTGACTCGTTTTGGAACATGTCTGCAGAATGCATTTTGTATGACGTATAAGCAGTGTGACCCCGGCTTTAGGTTATCTCTCTTATTGTATCGTAGAATTTCTGCTCCTTCGTGTTTCGACTGTCAGCTGACATGCTGCACTGCAGTGATGCAGTTCTCGCACTTTCGCTGTTATTGTTTAACCAAAGTTATTTTTGTGCTGCGTAACGAAATTGAAAACTGATCTGTATACTATGATTGATGAACGAAATCAATATGTCGAATAAAACAGTAACAATCTTTAAAAGTAAACATGTGTTTTATTTGCCATGACACAAAAATCACATTGAAATGTCTGTATCAAAATAGTAATTTTATAACGATGTTCTGGTAGCTTTACAGATAAGGAAGACATTAGAACGACGTCAGAAATCGGCGTTTCTTGGAAACTATCACACAACAAATTTTGTGCTGCAAAGTGACTCCTTTTGCCTATCATAAGCAAGAACAATGCAACCGTGCTGCAATTTTTTTTTTCAGCGGATAACGCAAAGGAGATAAGAGTCCATTCTAAAAGACGCCCGTGCGCCTACTTTCCCGCACAACACTTGGAAAGACAATCACCATAACTCACAGGGGCAGCTCAGCGAATATAGATGCCGAAACATATGATGGTACCAAAAAAATGCAGTCTGAGTTGTGACACTAAGCAATACAAGCGTGACGTTTTGCATTGCTTAATGTCACAATTCAGAGTGTTTTTTTTTTTTTTTGTCTAACCATATGTTTACGCATCGTGATTCGCTGAGCTGCCTCTGTGAGTTACGGTGATTGGCTATCCAAGTGCTGCTCGGAAAAGTAGATTCCTGTACTTTTTTTTAGAGTGCAGTTACCTGCTTCATAGTATTAAAAACAAATTACTCGGCGATCCTTGCCATCAGCAGAAGCTCGGAATTTTTGTTGTTTTTAAACGGCTATAAGCAATTTTCTGAGCTTCTCCGACATGAACTGAATCGAAACTCGTCATTTTCAACGAGCAGACACTGGAGGAGTCCAAGGGTTTGTCCATATGCCGCAGGGTAGGAGAGTCCCGTTATGTAATTCACCTATAAGCACATGACTAGTGCCTTCTCCAGAGTCGTGCTAGCGGAGAGTTTCACTGACCGATTCCCAGAAACGATCTGTTTCTCCGAACCGAAGAAAGTCTTGGGTCCTGGAACTCTTTCGTCGGGGGTACGGTCGTCCTGCAAGCAGCAATTGTTCAAAAATTGCGTCACCGTCAAAATTACATTTCTAGTTTTGCATCCGCTTTGTCACGTACCATAGGTGTTGAGAGAACTTCTGGCCAATCGAGAGTGGAGGATGGTCTTCAGTGTTCAAGAATGTTGTTGGGTTGTCTCCGCAGAAGGCCACTTTAACCTCCTCCAGTTTTCCCAGCATGGTGACCATCGTGTTTTGGAACCAAAGCTGTGCATCCTCCTTTAGCTGAATGAAAGACCATATTGTTTTCCTTTAGATACAAAGAGTGGCAATTATAATGAAGCGCTTTCACCTGTTTTCAAGCAGGCGGTAGGAAACAAATGCGAAAATAAAGTGCAAACATTTAAAATATTCGAAACCCAATCCGTATACGATGAAATAGCGAGTGACATTAGCCTATGACGTAACTTCTGCGACTGTTAATATTTGACACGAGAATTGACTGCTGTTTTAAGTAATTTACGAGAATCGATTTTGTATTACCAAGACAAAACGAGAACGCAATTAGTAGTAGCGGAACATTAGAAGCCCCATGTGCTTTGGAAAACATGGATTCCATTTGCGGCTTGAAGCTGCTGAAGAGACCTGATGCATGTTTTAGAAAGTCACAAAATCAGCTAAAAAATATATATTTATGTAGACGCTTCGGCGCAAGCCATTCATTTTTTTTTTTTCAGAAGCAACGATATGCCAAAGGAACGTAAATAGAGCCTACCATACAAACCAGAATACAAAAAGTTAATAATTACCGAATTCGTTGTGAGCTATGTGCGGGTGGCCGCAGTAAGCACACAACTCCGGGTGGTGCGTTCCACCGCGCAGATTGTCCCGGTAGAGACGAGCAATCAGTGCAGAACTTGCGTCCGATTCCCTTTATGTCAACGTTCGTAGCGATTGCCTCACTCTGAAAACAATATTTTTAACGGTCATTTAAGGCCATAGTCAACTAAGCCCTAAAACACCTAAAAATACAAAAGAAAAAAAACATACTTCTGTTTATACATTCTTTTGCAGGTGTCCGACACAAGAAATTCAACCAGCCACCGAAAACAAAGAGGATAATAAACAACATACATAAAACCTCCAAAAACAAAAGCATAGTCGGCGCCGAAAAAAAAAGACCGGTAGCTTTGCCGGCGCGACAGTTAAAATATAACGAACAAAAAAGTACGCAAAGGAAATATATAAAAACAAACAAATGCACTCCCGGGCCACCGCTGCACCCTTCCCCTCTTTCAGCAGACGGTACGACGCCGACGCAGCGCAAACGCGCGGAGCAAAAAGCTTTTTTTTCTTTTCTTTTTGTGTGGTTTGAATTAGCTGCTCGTCCCCCCCCCCAATCCCCCCTCGCACACATACAGTATATGGCTTTTTGCTCGCTTCCCACTTGAAGCAAAAGTTCATAATCACGGCAACGCTAACAATGTCTACAATATAACGTTGAGGTGTAAATTGCTGTAGTGAATTCAAGGGCAAACAAGCTCACAATCGCCAACATTGTTTCCGTCAATCAACGCTCTTGGGCGGTCAACAGCAAGCATTTAGAGTACACACCGAGAAAGAAATCGGCGTGCCAAGCTTACGAACACTGACTGCCCGAGCTAGGGTGTCTTTATGTTCACTTTGCCTTAGGGAGGGTGATGCTATCGTTTGTAGTACCCGATGCCGACAGTACACGCTCACGGATAAAATACAAGGAAATTGCCCGTAATAAAATGCCGGCGTAGCAGTGCCAGAGCTAGCAGCTCGAGCTGAGGGAAGAACGAACGCGCGTTCGAAATTAAAAAGTAGACAAAAGCGTCGGACACAAAATGGTCTGATATCCCCAGCCTAATACAGACGCGTACACATTGGGACGCCCTAGCCCACTAAAAGTGTTTTGTGCGAAAGACAGCATGGCGGCTCACGGCAGGGCAAACAATTAGCGACGCTTTGTCCTAGTTGAACGAGCAGATCAAGGAAGCGTCGAAGCGACCGCGGACTAATGCAGTGAGGTGAAAATCCTCTACATGCAAAGCTCGCGCATTTCAAAGCCAGCGTGAAAATATTGATGGCTCGTTATTTCCACCCCAATGTACTCAAAACAAAGCGTCAATATAACAGGATTACTCACCCGAGGGAAGTCAAACGAGCAGCATGACGCTTGCGACTCTCCGGCCACGACCGTTTCCAGCTCTCCGTGAATTGGCGCGAAGCCTTAGCACCGTCTGAACTCTTTGCCGTGGATTAGTGCGCCTGCACCTCTCCTCTTGACCGAACTACATTGGTCCAGTTAAGAGGGACCAGTCCCCTCTTAATATAAAGGGACACGCGTGAATTTTTCTGTCGGTCTTTCCTACTCAGAGGGACAAAGGAAACGGTTTCCTTGGTCTCTCTTAATATGCTGGTGTCCCTCTAGATGTTGCTATTTTATTTTTCCTTTTCCCTCTTAAAAAGAACTGTCCCCCTGAAAGCATCGTTGTCCCCTCTAAAATCAGAGGGACGGCGTTTTTCATGAGAGACCGGTTTTAGAGTGTAGACACGGACCTGTATCCTATGCTCGACCTTTGCTTGCCTCATTATATATAGCTAGAAAATATTCGCGGCCGCTCAGTCTCCGTGAATTTCTTCTTTTAATCAGGGTGTCGAACCGAACCCGAACCGAAAACCGGATCAACACCCTTATTTTTGACCGAACCGGTACAAAACCGAAACCGAAATCGAACGCTTCATATTGAACCCGAACCGGAGCGAAACCATAATTTGATTTGGCGGTTACCGGTTCAAAGAAAGCGGTTCAGGGCCAATTGTGTCAATAATTGGTCTTAATGGGAAAAGAAGCGTGCGTAGTCTTTCTTATATTGCCAAGACTAATCCTACATGCAGTCAGATATTTTTACATATCGTTTTTATTGCATACGTAATAAAAAAAAAAAAAAATACATCATCATCAAAAGCAGAGACACAAAGAGACCGTGTGGTCAGCGAGCTTGCTCAGTTCCCGCCTCTACTTCGGCATCTGGAGAGCTTCAACTTTACTTTGTTTCTTGGATTGACCTTGGCGGCGCAGTAGCGGCGGCGGCAATTTCAAAGCACCGCTTAGCCACTTGGCGACGAAATGTCCAAGTGTCGGAGCGGATTGCTCCACTCTAGGCATGGAGGCCTACGCGTCCGCGAATGTTTGACCTCAAGATGGACCGCAGTTGCAGTCGATGAACCACTTAGCCAATCGAGCACCGAGAGCACACCACGTGACCTTCCGTTGAGTGCAGCGACACGAGAAAAAGAAAATGTTTTTTTTGTTTTTTTTTTTTTTGTAGGTTTGTCAGATTAGCAAGTTCAGCATGTCGCCTGTTCAACCATTTTCTCATTTTTGCTTGAAGTCCTCTTTCATCGTCTTCAACTGAGCATTCGAGAAACATCGTTCGCTGTGGTGGCATTACCGGAACTTTGTTCGGTGGCTGACAAGTAATAACCCGGTCTGAGTCCCTCAGACCGGGTCGTAGAGCGTTGTTTGAGGTAAAAAGTCAAAGTGACAAGACAAAGCATCGCCACGAGATCTTTAGAACAGCGTTTTTCCGCCGGAACCCGAAGCGCTGGCAAGATATAGTCACATTTTATGATTCATGCGTGCTCACGTGCCCGGTCATTGACACATGGGTCAGTCTGGCCGATACATACACGACCGCAGCTTGACGGGATTCGATAAACTACCCCAACTGCGCACTCGACGTGCCTGTTTCTGTGTTTTACGGCACATTTGTTTGCTCTCGTTCTTCTGTCAGCCACCCTGGGGCATTGCTGCGACATCTTACTTGGCGCCCGAAACAGGCAGCATGTCTAAAGAACACGTGTGTGCAGAGAAAAACCAACAAAAACATATAGAGGGCAAGCAATCCAGCAAGAGATCTTTTTACTGTTTACAAAATCATAGCCCAGCGTGCGATCTTCACAGCCCAGCACGTGCGTGTTCGTCGCTTCGGAAAGCGAGCAAAGCACGCTCTATACGTCCGAACACTAAAGATGACACCGGCCACAAGCACGTTTTTGGAAAGGTCTATAGACCCACCCACAAATTACGCCCTCTTCTGGCAGAGTTTGAAATACTGCACAGCGGTGTGTGCAAACGACACCATAAAAATGGAAAGACGATCGCTTATATATAGCTCACTTAAGAACAGTATTATACAAGTAACAGCCTTGCCACATTAATGGTGTCTTTTGCGCACGTCACTGTGCAGGGTTTTCAGATCTGCCTGAAGAGGTAGTAGTTTTGGATATGGGTCAATTGCAAGTATCTCGTGCCCACAAAAGGCTGCAGGAAGTGCTCGTTCAATATTCAAAGGTCGAATTAGGAACCGGTTCGAACCGGTTCGCACTTATTAAATCCGGTACCCGGAGTTATATTATGTGCGCTACCCTAAACCGGAACCGAGCCGGAACAAAATACAGTGCTACTGAACCCGAACCCGGACCGAACCGAAATAATGACCGGGTCGACACCCTGCTTTCAATGCGAAAGCATTAAATCTCCCATGGAGCGAAGCCGGCGCTGTCTGTAGCCGTTGTCTGTAGCAGCGAAAAACGGCACCTGAATTCGAATTTGCTGAGCGAAACGGCACCTATATTCCCATTGGCTGCGACGCGTCACGTGGCTCCATAGCAACGGCCTCATCGCTGCAAAGGGGTTAGCCGAACTGCTGGAGGCCCAGCGGGAAAGGGGGGGGGGGGGGGGGGTATGCGCTGGCCTGAGCTTAGGCCTAATGTTACGCTTTGAGGTCTAATGTCGCCAATCGGTACCCGCAGCTAGGCCGATGATGATGATGAAAGGATACCTTATTTCAGCACGCACCGCGCCGAGCTTTGCACTCCCGGCGCCGCGCCGAGCTTCGCACTCCCGCCGCTGCCTCACCCAGCGGTGCAGCAGTCACCTTCAGCAAGCCTGCAGCAAGCCAGGGCAGTCTGCGCGGCGCACCGCCGTACTCCCTGCCGGGGCTGCGGCCGCTTCTGCTCCTCTCGGCGCCGAGGAACATGGCGGCGCGTGAAGCATCTCTATCGTCGGCGGCCGCAACCTCGGCAGTAGCGAAACGTGGCCGTCCACGCCAGTACACCGCAGACGAACTAGAAGAGCGAAAGAACGCAGCAAAACGAGCGAAGAGTCAGGCAGGCACACATACCCCGCAGCAAAACTCGAAAACATTACTTCCAGCGCAAAACTCGAAGGGGCACTCAGCGACATTCAATTGGGCATTAATGCTTTCGCCTTCGCAACTCATAAGAAGTGCTTAGGTGTCCTCGGAATTGTTTTGGTGTGAACGGTGAGCAGCTTCGCCTTCACATAAAGATAGGTGTACGATACGCACACTCGTTTTAGGAAACGGGGTGAAACATGTGACTCGGTTTTGTTGCGGTTGACTCACAAACCAAGCCTGATATTACATGACGCCTGATCGCGCCAGTTTTCTTCGATACGGTTACCGCAAAAATGCGTACGCAAAATGATTAGAAATCGGAGTACGGGTCTGAAAGAGAGCACGATTCAGCTGGAATATGAGCTCGCGGATTCAAGTTTTTGTGCATGCATGCCGACTCAAAAGATAAGAAACCGGCAGGAGGTCCCTGTCAAAACGCCGAAAATCAAAACGCCGAATTGTGAAAAGGCCGAACAATGAAAAGCCGAAAAATCGAAACCCCGAAAACCGAAAAAAATCAAAACGTCGAAAAATCAAAATGCCGCAATCTCACACCGCCGTAAAGTGTGAACGCTTATACATATCTTATCGCCCATTTTTTGGGCGATCAGACATGTACCAGCTTAGTTTCCATGTTTTTGTTGTGTTTCATGTGATCTGTATTCTTGCAGATGACACTCAGCTATCAATTATAGAGTGAAACGCTTCGTTGCCATCACATATATAGTCGTGCGTGTGTCACGCACATTGCAGTTCCAAGAGGCTTTTGGCGCGTAGTGCAGCAAAGCACTGCGCGTCAAACTGACGTAAAAGTTTCTGTTTGCTATCTCTAGTGCATATCAATTAAGACTAGAGAATTCTGATTGGCCAGAAAAGATAGCAGCGCTGCACAGTGCCTACGCAAGAATGATAGAGCAGTGCGCAGCATCAGTTTCTTTGGTGGTTTACCAAAAGAATGGACGCGGCCGCGGTTGTCGTGTGTTGCCAAAGGGGAAAAACAAAGCTGCAAATTTTATGGTTACGTGTGTACGTGCTTGACAAAGCGTTTGGGTACAAGGCACCATTGGAGGTGTGAAAAAAAAATGAGTGCAACGCCAGACTCATTACCGATCATTCCGCAGATGATATTCACGAAATTGTTTCGGAGATAGTGTGCCCTATTGAAGTTACGCCACGGATGTCTGCAAGGTTACGGTTATTTGTGTGCGAGAAGAAATAAAGGTTCTTGCGGCATGCTCAGGTGAGGCTTCTGTGTGGATTGTACAATAAGTCGCGGCTAGTGTGGCAGCGTCTTTGAGCTAGCACGTATAACCAAGCAACGAAGCCTTGAGCCAGTTTGTGAGGCGCAAACCTGCACTGCAGCTCAATGTCGAATGCGAGTTCGTGAACCTATAGATGGACAGGAGTAACCTGCGCGTTCCGACTGTATATGCCGAGATGAAGCTCGTCTCCTAATTTTTTTTTAATTTTTTTTTTTATTGACGATAAGCTGAAGCAACTGAACGACGCTACAATGTGGTTGATGGATGTAAAGACCGTGTCGCCGCTCTTCGAACAGGTGCACACAATGCTTCTTTACACTATCGTGCACAACTCTTCGCGCATGTCATTCGAAAAGTACATGGAGTACAACTCAAGCAGGCACACGCGCAACAAGCACTCGAAAGCTATTGTGGTCCCTTTCTGTAGAACTGACTGTCTAAAATATAGCTTTTTCACGCGAACAATCAATGACTGGAGTAGTTTGCCTGAAAGTGTTACAAATGCAGCCACAACGTCATCATTTGCAGCAATGATAGAACAACTTTTTTTCGCGGTGACTGCAGAAAGTATATTAGGTTATTAATTTTGCGGGTAATTTGTTTGTTGTCTTTTCTGTGTGTGCGCGATTGGTACCGTTTACTCGAGAGATGATAGTGTCAAGTGAATCGATGCCACTTTTTTTTTTTCTACCATGATTGAACACTTTTTCTTTTTTGATCGCCGATGATTTGTCATGTATGCTTGCTGTGTGCTAGGTTATCGTGCTTTTTGTATGTGTGTGTCTGTCTATGCCCACCCCTGCCTTGGCTGCCAACAGGCGGCTGGCAGTATGTCCAAATAAGTAAATAAATGCATGGTTTTGTCCGTGGTCGCGTGGCATCCTCTTGTCTACTGCGTCCTGACGATACGAACCCAAGTGGCGTACGAAGTCCTCTCCGCAGAAGTGCTTAATTCCGCTGCAGACCTTGGATTTGCACTAAATTCGAAGATTTGCGAGCACCAACTTTGAATCGGCAGCAATCGACGCTGTTCGGTCACTTCTCTCGTCGTTCAACGTCCTGGTCTTTTTGCGAGGAATTACACTCAATCTATCCGTCGGAATGGCAATAAACGAGAAATTCCTGTCCTATGTGCCCTGAACAAGTAAAGTGTATTTCGGTTTCTCAAGTGAACCAAGGGGGTTGGTATTGAACTTCGTATTTTATCATTTTCAAGCTTTGGGGCTGTATAAATCGACCAATTGAATTTTCGTTGTTGTTTTTTCTATCTTTCAACTATTTAATTTTTTTGGATTGTTTTTTCGTTTCTTTTTTGATTTTTCGGTGTTTGGATTTGCAGCGTTTCGATAATATGGTATTTTAATTTTCGGCATTTTGAATCGCTCCCAGGTGATGTGAACGGTTGAACCTTCCCTGAGTTGAGCTTACGATTCTGCAGTATAGTTCGATTTGCCGGTTGAAGTCTCACTCTTTCCATTTTCCATCCGAGTTTCGGTATGGCGGGTCAAATCGGTAGATTAAATTCGTCACAGAATAGGGCGAAGTCGAATTTATTTTCTGAAATTAATCTATGGCCTATTCTCACGGCGTGGGTTGTGTGAGATGAATATTTAAAGCGTTCTTTTGTGCCTTTCGGTAATTCACTAGATATGCGATACAGTCGTGCCGTTACTTCCTAAAGGGTCCATATCCTTATTCTAAAGTAATCATGTTGATTGTTGCAGATTAAAAAAAAAAGAAAAATGGTAAAGATTTTGATTTCTCGGATTAACTGGAAATCACCATAAATACAACCCTCTAAAATAATGTTAAAAAAATACAATAATTTTTGCGTTTTAAGTGTTCCGCTGCTGAGGTCAGATGGACAGTTCCGCTACTACTAAATCACATATTCGTCCAAGAAATCAAACTGGCGCGCGTCGGTCGGCCGGAAGACCGGGCTCTACCCAATGAATGCGGATCAACACATCGCTCGATACGGAGTCACACCTTTGCCGATCGAAATTCCAAGATCCAGCCTCCGCATCGATCAACGTGCCTTCGAGAGCCTTTGCCTGGACGCTGCCGCAAAGTTACGAGACACATGTATGTTTACAGCGAACAGCTGCCAAGATTGCTCCACGAAAATTCCAATACAATCTGCCGGGAAGATATCTCCTCTTTTCTTATAGGCGTCGTGTTCTTTTTGAGTTGAAAATCAACCTCCAATAATCGGATGAAAAAAAAAAAAAGCCTTTATTTAAAAAAAAAAAGAACAAAAAAAAAAGTCAGAGATGAAGAGTGAGAGATAGAGAGAGGACAAGGAAGGTCGGAAGAGAAGAAAGAGGAAGTCAGAGATGGAGGTGAAAGAGAGAAGGGGAGGAGGGGGAAGAGGGGAAGGGGGCAGTCGCGGCATAAAGCGCAGATGGCGGTTCCGCAGGAGGAGCATATTGACCGTTTCATTCCTTTTTTGCACCCGCTAACTCACGCGGGGGAGCAGAATAGCCTCGTTGCCTATTCCTCCTTTATGGCGGTGACGGTTGCGGTTAAACGACGACAGAGGCGCCGAAAACTATGCGAACTATTCTAACTTTTATATATATATATATATATATATATATATATATATATATATATATACTTATATATATATCGGATTGATTCGCCTTGCGTTAAAGCGTACCCTCCCTCCCTTGTCTGCATAATATAAAATACGCACTACTACGCAGCGTGTACCACCATCCCGTCGTCTGAGGCGGCAGCTTTGAGCCTCTGCGAGGAATCCCATCTTTGGCCGCATTCCGACGAGGACGCGCTCGCGGCGGTTCCTTTCGCTCGAACTCCTCGTTGCTCACTCGGAATTGAATTGTTCCCGTTGTGGGAGAGGCGGCGGAGATCTCTCTCCCCCCCCCCCCCCCCCCCTCCGCCCCCCTCTCCGGGGTCCCCTTTTATACCCCAGCCACAATGAGCGCGGAAGGTCGGCCCCCGGAATGCGCGCTATTCAGATCCGGAGCAACCCTGTGGTGTCCCTCCCTCCCTCGTGTCTTCGGTGAGGCCACCGGCGAGCGTGAGCGCATTACGGGACTGCAACAGCAGGCGTTTACTGCGTGCCTGCTGACACCTGAGTTAACAGCACGCATCATCGCACTGCGGTGAGGCGCTGAAGGTGACGGGGGTTCATTGACCTCCCGACACCTCTGTGTTTCCTCTTGTAGGCCCCGTAAAACTTTTCTTCCATTTTTTTTGTTTCGTTTAAAGGTATATTAAAAGGGCATTTGGGAAACGCTGCTCAGCTCTTCCTTCACGCCCGTTCGGCGATCAGGAACGTGTAATGAGTTCAATAACTCCCACCCGTAAATTTTATCATGGCGTACGTGTAAGCGTTTTGACTACTCGGTGTGTGAAACCACACGTTTAATGGCCGGCCTTCCACATTTGAGGGTAAATCCAGGAAGGACCAGGCTGCTCAGGCCTTTATTTGCGGTTCCTGGAATACATGGGGGGCACAGTTAAGCCACGAATGTGGCAGCGGCATACGGATGCCTTATGTTATGATGCGCATTGCGCGGCACCGTTAATGCAAACACGACCTCGCGGATTCTTTTTTTTTTTTTTTTTTTGGTAATGTAAGGCTAGTTTACACTTGCGAAATACCACTCGCCGCCGACTGGATTCGCTCGCCGAAAAAAGATAGGGCCGTTCACATTTGTTGCCGCTAAAGCACTATATAGCTCCTACGGAGCAGAGCAGCGCAATTCTTTGATCCGCGTGTTTCGCCGAAACATGGCCGACAGAGCAGCTCGGCGCGAGTCACGTGGTACTCAGGGTTCCAGGAGGCGGCCCGCCCTATGGGAGAATACATGGAGATCGACGCAACACGGCTGATTAAAAATACACTTTACGGCTACGATGTAAAATAGGTAACAGCCGCAGTGCTGAGCGAATCCGCGACATCCTCTTCGCAACACGAGAATGCAGTAAATAAACAACGTGTGTGCAGTGTGCACCGCAGTACGTACCGCTTGTTTCCAATTCGGTTCCAATTAGCTTCCATAGCTCGTCCTTATAATCATTGTCATTGTATCGAGCATGCGTCTTGTCATATAGTACGACGTGGTTTTTCACCGCTTCTATTAGTAGCTCCGCTGACACTGGTATAGACCTTTTTAAAAAAGAGCGTGTGGCCGGTGCCATATTTAGTGTTCGTGCGTATGGCGCGTGCTTTGCTCGCTTTCCGAAGCGACGAACACGCACGTGCCGGGCTGTGAAGATCGCACTCTGGACTGTGATTTTGTAAACATTGGAAAGTTCTATAGCCACAGGCACAGACGGCACAGACATAGTGGACGCCATTTGCAATACCGTCTGCTCGGACAGGATCTGACGTCAGCAAGCGCCACCTCCCCCTTTGCGTTCTGATTGGCTCTCGGCGAGCGAAAAATTTTTTCCGGCGTTGAAGATTGGTCTCACAGAGCGATCTTGCTTTCCGCCGGAAAATCTGCCTGCTTTCGTCGCCGGGCTTCAGAATTCCCGCGATTTCGGCCGCCGTTTCGCAAGTGTGAACGAGGCAGTAGGGTTGATTTGTCATTTGCGAGCTCCACTGTTTTTCGGCCAAGTTGGTGCGTTGGATGAGAGTACGTTCCATAACGCTAGTAGCTTTGATGGAAGTCATTCATTTGTAATGGAAGACCGGTTAAAAAAGGACACTACCATGTCTGTAACTATGTCGCACACTTTGTATGATTCCATGGATTTGTTTGGGCTGTCACTATTGTTGGAGCGCATGGTTATACGCGTAGTATAAAGAAGAAGAAAACGGCTGGTAAGCGTGTGGAAAAAAAAAGAGAAACTGCGCGAACGTTTAGAATAGTGGGACACGGTTGTGTTTTTTACTTGAACGTAACAAAGGGTAGGATACTTCCAAACGAACTAATACAAGCCTCATGAAAGACAAATCAACGAAAACCACAAGAAAACCTAGGAGCCCCGGGTCGTGCCAACACTTAGCTATGCGATATTAGGAGGTTGTAATCGTGTTTTTTTTTTTTTTGTATGATTTAAAAGAAGAAAAAAATGTGTAGTAACGGTTGCTTCTAAGTGGTATTGGGGGTTGCGAGGAGCGCCGAAAGCCTGATGTTACCGCTTCTTACTTGATGTCCTGGACACATCTAAAAACGCAAGACACTGCCGCAGTCGCCCTGTTACCACCATTCGTACAATACGGAGAACGTGTGGTAACACTCTTCACCAGAGATTGTAACACGCTTTTAGAAATGTACATGAGTGATGCTTGCTTGGTGATAGTGTATGTTGAGTACCGTTTTGTGGGCCTTCCCAAGGTAAACTCAACAGCAGGCTAATAAATACCAACGTAATACAAACCTATACAGTACAACGCAGCACTATATTCTGTGATGCAGGTCAATACAGCACAATACACCAATGGCCATTGTCTGCCGACAAGATACCCGAGGAATCACTACAAACATGTGGATATATTTTGCTCTCCGATGTTCGTTTTCAGGCGGAAGAACCTTATGCAGTTCTTCATCTGAGTGTCATTTTTGTGATGCGGAAAATTTGTTAACCGCAGTAAACGTCCGCCGGCCGGGCGTTTTGCGGAAGGCGCGAGCGACGCTTTGCAGTTTCGGGCCCAGTTCCAGGGCCACAGTCGACTCAGGTGCGGCGTCGGGAATGATGGAGGCTTGCCAGCGGCGGTGTGGCGTAATGTCGCTCAAAATAACTATCTCAGAAAAATTAGAAAAAAAAGCGCGCTTGCGGATGCAGGTCTACACAAACACTGTGTGTAGTCAACCTGGTTTTTAATGGACTTTCTGCTTGTGAATCCTTTTGTTTGGTTTGGTTTGGACACCCTTCCGCCATGGTACGGTTTGCTCGTCTGAGTTCGGATGCCCGTGGCATCCGAACCACGCATTCTAAAGAATAGAAGGCTTTATAGCCGAAGCGGCTACTCCCAGAAATTTGTCCGTCCGTGCGCACCTTTTGGCAGGGCATGTCAGCGCAGCCGACTTGGTTACTTTTGCAACTAAAAGCAAAACAAGGTACACAAACACTCACTCGGAACGAAACCCATATATGCTCATCCCCCACCAGGAAGCGAACCCAGAACTTATCGCCGCTGCAGCTCAATGTTTTGCCTCTGCGAGGGCTAAAGTGTGTGTCTCCCAGTTATCACAGGCCGATACTCTGTGTGGTGCATGCTGGTGTTGCAGAGGTGGGTGATTGCAATTAATAAACCGCGTGTTTTCACTCCCCGAAACGAATCTTTAATCTCTTCTATACGAATTTATATGTTATCTAACACTGCACGCAGCATCATAAGACTTTAGAGATAAAGGTCGCTTTATTTGTTAACAAAAATACAAACCATGTGAGGCGTTGGTTCCCGTTGCTATTTGCTATAGTATCCCCAGATCTCCAGTAAGCATCCAAGTCCTACCATTAGGTCAGCTGTCTACGAACGCTCGGTGTATACCCCCCATCGCGCGTCGCTATGTAACCGTGGGTGTTGAGAGTGCTGGCGCCCACCGTCGGGGTTGCTGGCTCCGGGCCCGGAATTCGGCCGCACTCCGGAATTGTTTCCGCGTGCCGCACCGATTCGTCAGGCGTCGGCGGACGTCCTTTTCCTTCCGGTCCGCGCACCGGGACGGGGGATCTGGACCCTGTCGGGGTCCGGATTGTCCGCCCCCGCCGGCCGAGTTAGCGCTGCAGGGACGCGGATTCGGTTGGCCAACTGACAAAACGAAGGCGTGTTCGGAGTAAATGTGCGTGCCTGGAGTAAAAGATCGCACGCCGCATCCTCCGGAGGCGAATCGTTTTTTCACCTTAGGTCTTTTAACGGGGCTCATGAAAGCTACACCATAATTTATTTATTATTGTTGCATTTTTTGTTTGTGGGCTGAAATTGTTTTGGTTGTATTGATTGTTCTTAGCGACAAACTACTGTCTGGTGTGACACCAACTGTCTGAAGGTTTTTGGCACTTGGTACCGATGAACTCTAGGTGCCACTCAGCACTCGAGTCTAGGTGACGCTGGGATTGTGTGAGGTAAATTTTCATCGCTTCAGCGAACTATATCGGTCGGAGTTTTACCCCTCCCCCAATGCTCACGCAGACACACTCACAAGGGCGGATTGCGACAGCTCACTCTTAAATCCTCCCAAACTTTGGAACTTACCGCGTACACAGAAACCCCGAAAGGAATTTTTTGTTCAGAAAAAGAGACAGAATAGGAGAAAGAAAAAGGAAAAAAAAAAATGGAGAGAGAGAGAGAGAGAGAGAGAGAGAGAGAGAGAGAGAGAGAGAGAGAGAGAGAGAGAAAAGTTGGGAAGTTAGACCGCTTCACCGAAGATCAAGCGCTGAAAAATTGGCGGCAAAGCTGGGGACGATTTTGCCTTCATTTTTTTGTTTTTGCTGCTTAGTCTCTTGGAAGTAATGAAAAAAGAAACAAAAAAAGAAACGTAGAGCATTGAGGGAGAGGGAGGAAAACCGTTTTTTTTTTTCTGGCTGGGAAGACACAAGCCAAAAAGAAAATAAGAAAAAAGAAAGCAGGATTGTTGGAGAAAGGGGTCCTTATCCCCGGCTCGCTTCCCCAGTCGAAATTCGGACAAAAGGGGCGACATCGACAGGGAGGGGTCCGAGCCCTGAGCTCGGGACCCTGGGCGCCGGAGGAAACGCGGCACTCGTGGAAGGGAAAATGTGAAATTAAATCAGCCGAAGAGACGACGACGGCGACGACGACTGACTGTCCACCCCCGCTGCCGCCGCATCCTCTCCCTCTTCTGGGCAATACGCTTCCCGCTTCTTGCGTTCTTTGTTGATTCCGAGGCGGCGTCTCGTCAGGAGCTCGGCTTCCCTGTCTTACGACTTCGGCTTTGACTTTTACTGTCTCCGAGTGGATTCTCCTGTGTCTTTCGTCTCAGGCAATTGCTGTGCCTTCGAGAAATACTTTGTTACTGTCTTTCGTACGGTTGGCAACATGGTCCGTCCTTGCCTTCGGTCTTGCCTTTTAAGTTTGGTCGGGCTCTCCTTGATATTGACTTCGGCTCCGACTTTGTCACTGCCTTCGGGTCTTCATTGCCGACATCTTTACCTTGCGAAAGGGGGGGGGGGGGGGGGCGGGGGGGGGGGGGGCGGGGGGGGAAGGGGGGGGGGGGTCGTCCCGTCCCGACTTTTCCTTCTCGTTGTGATTTCCTCTTTGTTTAGGTGTTGTGTTTGGCAATTTCTTCTCTCTCGACGTCGATTGCAATTCGCCATTTGGCCTCTCATGGGGCTTGTCTCTGCTGTTGTTGTCATTTGCCGGGGACGTTGGCGTCTTACTCAAATCATTACTTCTTCGGTGCTCCGGCATCGTAAACGCAAAAGGAAGACAAGAGTCAGACTAGGGCATGGGGAAATAGGGTTGGGGAGACTGCTTGGCCAATGCTTAATTTCAAAGGGAAAGTTCTTTAGCTAGCCCGGTGGTCTGAATGAAGATTAACTATGTGCCCGGTGCCGCTTCTGTCTTTGCTTTGACTAGGGAGGTAATAGATCAGCAGCGTCGAAGCGTTCGCCATGTGGATTGATTCTATTGAAGCAGGGCCGGAGGCTAGCTGCAACATTGAGCGTTCACATCCCTGGCTCCACCTAGAGTTCCTTCTTGTCTTTATCTTCGTCGTGTGTTCAGTGACGAAACTATTTGTTTTCTTGTCCCCCTTGAGTGCTCCGTCGAAAACGAAAACCGTACAAACGCTGCGTCGAAAACCTGACGTTTAGGAACCCCTTTTTTGTTCTACCTGATCTTATGGAAACTAGAAGAGATTCTGCTTATGTACTACGTTCATCATTATACTCATAGGGGTTTCATGGGCAGAGTGATCTTTTTTTGTAATGTCCGTATACTCGCACATATGTCTTTACTCAGTTTGCTATTGGGGCATTCGCAGATTTAGATCGACCGTACGTAGGAGAATGACGGCGGTGTTCCAAGCTCAGTGATTGGTTTCTGACTCTTCGTTTTGGGTGATGCTGGGATTTCACAGATTGCAGCTCAGTAATCACTAGAGGCTCAGACTACGCCACTTGGTTCGTATACCGCAACAGAGGTGGTGCTGACCATTCCCCACGCTTCCAGTGAAGCCTGATGGCCATTTTCGTAATAGGTACCCGAGATGGAAGGGGCTATGCGGAGCGCGAGTTCGTCTGCTTCGTCTGCGGGGGTAGCGGTGACTTCAGTACGCCGAGCTCTGATTGGTTCTGATTGAAGGATAGTGGGTAGACCTCAAGGCAACCTGCTTCGAGGTCTGCCCACTCTCCTTCATTCAGAGCCAATCAGAGCTCAGCGTCTTTTTGACGTCACTGCAACTCCTGCGCAAGAAGCAGACGAATTGCTCTCCGGATAGTCGCAGAAAGCTTAGGCGCGGGGCTTGGCTTATTGTGTTTACCCTTCTTATTTAGTGATTCGTTGTTTAGATACCTAATGCTGTAGAGCAATATTAGGTTGCTCGGGATCTACTCGTCCTGACCGGCGTTTCGTAAACTGTCAGCGACCCTAACTAAACGAGTGAGCTACATCCGCCTGCATGTACAAAATGCTCCCCCAACCCCCCCCCCCCCCCCCCAAAAAAAAAAAAAAAAAAAAGAACCGAAAAAACAGTGTTTTGTTTTTATGCGAAAATAAACCACGCGTGTAACCTAACGGTCCGAACCAGATGCCAAAGTTTCAGAACTAACTGTTGTCTTAATAAAAAGTTATAAACGATTTTCTGAAATGTTTACTGTGGGTACAATGGCGGCCGATGGACCTCTCATAATACGTGGAGCTGAGTGGCGCGCGTAGGATGTCCGTTCGGCAATGCGTAATTCATTTCTGCGGCTTAAAAAAAAAAAAAAAAAAAAAAAAAAATTAAGGGGGGGGGGGGGGGGAGGGGGACGCGCTGATTTTTTACTTTAGCTTCAATGCAGGATGAATTCCAGCGGACTGTCAGCCTACTCTGCTAACATGGAACCGCGGAGCGATTAGCTTTAATTAATCTCCAACTCGGTAAATATACGTGTACCTTTTCAGAGGCGAAAAACCTAAGACAGAGAGAAAGAGAGAAAGAATGAACTGAAAGAGGATTCTTCTAATCGCTTTCCCGTTTCAGCAGACGTACCACCCAATTGGTCCAGGCAAATAAAACAGGCGGAAAGAGAGAGGCGGGGGAGACAGCTGCCATATATTTTCGAGCTACTTACCACTTAAAAGTGGCACGGAGAAGATTACCGTTGGAGGAACGGAGATTCTTCTCAACTGTTCGCGCGCGGCGACTCTCTCCGCTGCAGCGAACGCACAACTGCCCATTCGTTTCACAACAACAAGGCTCCACTGCCCCCCTCCTTCTCGTTTGATTCTTTCCCACGTGCGCGGCCTGAGAGGGCGCTAACTCTCAAGTGAAGTCTGAATCCTTCCAAATGCGCCCGAATGGCGGCTATGCAAGCGAGCGAAGCTTGACAAAGCGTCGTGGCCGCCGCGTGGCAGGCAGAGCGAGGTGTGTTTTGTAGTTCACGGCCCGGCTGGCTGTACGGCGTGAGCCAAAGTGATGGGTCCCACGCGGAAAGAAGACGTCGTATATAACTCAAGCGGAGCCAAAGAAAGAAATGGTCGTTTGTTAAAGAAAAGCTCGAGATGCAGCGCCGGGTGGAGGGGAAGGCGCTGACTCTTTTTTCACACCCGTCCGGAAGGAAAAGGCTCGTGGTTCGTGCAGAGGGAGGAGGGTTGAAGCACGGCTCCATCAGTGTTCACTGAAACGGGTGCACATCGCGTTCCTATTTGTCTTGTTAGGGAGTGAGCAAGACTGTTCTCACTGCACTCAGTTTTCACCTTACGATGAACCGCAGCGAACGTTGAGGCTAAAACGAAGCCGATCCATTGCCACGCTGAGTGTCACGACGTGACCTTCGGGAGGCGCTCAGCGACGCGAGGGAAGCGTTGTCACGTGATTCATCTAAAGCGCTGGATTGCCTGGGATGGCTCGTGGCGTTCGTTGTGGTCCATCTAAGATGGAATGGTGTGTAACAGCTGTCAGGAGCGAGAACAGTTGTCTCGTCTCGATGCAGTTCCTCGATTTCCTTTTCTTTTTTTTTCTTTTTTCTTTTTATTGTTTGTCTTGTTTTGAGGGGGTCTGTCCGGCTTTTCGAGTTTTCGGTCGAAGAATGCGAAGGCAGTGATGTGTGATGGTAGAGTCGGGGCACCAATTAGTGGAATGCCTGATTGGGCGCTTGGCCGGGGCCTTTGGAATTGCAACTTTAACGAGTTACGGTCGAGGTCATGGACGTGTTCTAATTTGTGTCGTCTTACTGCATCATCCATCACTGTGTAATGCCGATGCGAAAAAAGGGGGGGGGGGGGGGGTTAACGAGGTCTGTTCTAAAAGGTTTGGAAGCTAAACGTTCTTGCGTAACAAGCCGGCTTATTAGTTTCTTTTTGACGTAACGGAGACGATACAAATTGGCCTGTTTTGACGACTTAAGCCACAAAAGCAGAAGCGATAAAAGGGTCTTCTGTTACACAGCTTTCCCACGGGCGTATGGATTACGCAAGCTGTCCTTGGGGCCATTCCGTGTCTTTATATGGAGTATATACAACAAAGCTAGGCGCACTTCTCTTTTAATAACTTTTTTTTTTATCGGTGCAGTTTGCGGTCAGAAACCTGCGGTAAACTGTATTGTCTGGTTCACTTCCTCTGCGCGCGTACATATATGTACTCAATAAAACGCACATTTGGAAGGGGTTATTGTAGTTCTCCTGCGCAAAGAAGAGAGAGTCGTATTTCAGTTTCGGCGCTGATTACGAAGATTAAATGGGCTGAATGATCCTGTGTGCGTACAGTTTCTTTAAATATTAAGGAAATTAATTACGTTGTGTTCACACAAGAGAAAGAGAGAGAGAGAGAGAGAAAAAAGCTTTTTGAAATACAGGACAGACAAGATTTACGCAGCGTGATTTTACATTGCATAAGAACACAATATATACACGATTCGCACAAAGTGTCTAAATAGACCGATCTCACCACTCAGCTTGACTACGCCACCGCTGCCGCGATTCATCGAGGGAACTTTAGTCTTTTTGCACGTGCGACAACCTCGCTGGAGCACTGCGCGCGCAAAGCACGAGAAGGCACGAGCCCTCGCGTGCACGGCCGTCTGCCTCCTGAGAACTAAAGTTATGGCGGCGTCACGCATGCGCCGAACGCTTAGTGAGATTCCCTCTAATAATTGCATTATGTTTACATGAAAGAGACAAATAACACATTTACAGCGGAGCTGATAAAGGCTAGTTCCCCCAGTTTCGTGTCTGGTACCAAACAAATGTCGACACATAAGCTACACAAAACTCTGGACAGCTACCGCCATCTATGAGTGACGGCGGCAACCAGACAACCAGTCAGGTTGCCGCCGTCGCTCGTAGATGGCGGCAACAATTTCAGCTATCATAGAAGAATTGATAGTTGGGCGAGTTGGTGGGAATTCAGCGTAGGAACCAGCGCGCAAAACAGACGAGGACGAAGAAGAAACACACGGGACGAGCGTAGAGCTTCGCTGGTCTTCCTTCTTCACCAGAGTGGAAAGACTGAAAGCTTTTTGGAATACAGGACAGGCAAGATTTAAACAGCGTGATTTTGCATTACATAAGAACACAAAATGGACGCCATTCACACAGCGTATTTTGAGCACTGGGTCTCGTATAGTTTTAATCGTTTGTGCGCCTGTGACCACAAAAATACACATTAAGTACAACGTGATGAGTTTTAGATATATCGTCAAAGCTTTCTCACATCTAAGACCAGGAATTGGAGGTGGATTGAAATTCAGGTCAAGCTGTTCAGAATGCAGAAAAACACTAAAGCGTGCGATTGCATTAATCAGTGTTATCTAACTCATCCAGCACTATTAAGACCCAACGGAAACAAGGTCGAGCGCACGAAAAGTCTTAAAAAATAATTTGTTATATGACTGTTTGTCAACGGTAGGAAGTTAATTTGTGTTAATAAAATATGAGACACGCGTCTTCGCTTTAAAGAAACAATTTACTCAGTGAGCTACGATGGTTACTCGACGTTTTGCGTGCATCACGCATTTCTGGGTGCTCAGATGCTTTGCCGTTATCGCACCTGTCCAAATTAAAACCAGCAAGGAGTGGTTTGAAATAAAGGTGTCTTAAGGCACAACAGGATGCTTCGCTCCTCTGTTGGGCCGACCTGTAGTCCGTTGGCACACGCACCCGCCGAACCCCCAGATATCGCATAGTACCATATGTAAGCTTTTGTATCCTTATATATAAGAATGCGCTCGAACGAGCCAAATGGGGTCAGTAAAGAGCGAAGCCATTCGACAGATGAACCCATGCACCGAGTGAATCAGAATGGTTTACATGTAAGGCCTTCAAAACACACTCTAGCCGGGGGTTGGTGCTTCGATCATCGCCTGACAGAGTCTGCCCGTTGCTGTCGGCTACCCACAGGCGGAGCAGCGGGGCCCGCGTACGTGTTTATCCGACCGCGAGGAGCCATAACATGTTCAGTTAGAGCATCCAGCTGCTCCTCAGTGTATACACGAAGAAGCCGCGGCGACTGTTATGTCGGCAGCGGTCCATGCATGTATGGCTTCCTGCAGAAGTTCTTCCTCGCCCCGGCCGGCCGCCGCTATCCATGCTCGCCAGAGGATGTGCCTTGATTCGGTCTGTCAGAAAACACGGCGTTCATTCAGTGATTGCGGGCGCCAGCTGCGGCCTAACGGGACGACTGTCGGTTATACTGTTTATGTTGAGGTTCCGGTGTATCGTTTGGGGCGTCTGCTCATGGGTATCGCGTCCGCATCCATTACGTCTGCGTTACCAGGAAGACAAATGTGGGAGCGGAGAAAAGCAAAGGGTATTGGAGGACGTACGAATGTGTTGCTTTTTTTTTTATTTAGTTGCTTTGCCTTGTGTTTTCTTTGAATTTCCTCCCCGGGATGTACATCTAAAGTATTAAAGGTTCAGCGTGTATGCTGAAGATGTAAAATTTGTGCTGTGAATTACGTTCTTGCTTTGAATGATTTGTTTTATACAACGAGGAAGTTTCTGTTGGTTCTAATATTTCGTGTTCATCTCTATTACGATTTTTCATGGTTGTCAATCGTGCTAAAATTTTGGTGTCGTATTCAGCTGTATTCCGTTTCATCGTAAACGCGAGCCTGTTGCCTTTCTTTGGACGCTTTACACAAGCACCAGATTGCAGTCGCCACTGCTGACCTTGTCTTGTCTTACCGAGATACCGAGCTACTGAAACGGTCGTTGGCGAGCCTCCGCAAAGGCCTGTGCTGCCGAGGACAGAGTCGACTCTGAAGTGGCAATAGCCTGGCCTGCTATGGTAATGATGAAGGGAAGTAAACGTAAAAAAATGAAAGACCTTTACGTATCTCTGTAATGCGAAATTAGAGCGCAGCTCTTGAGGAGGAGGAGGAGGAGGGGAGGGTACGGAACGGAGAGGAGGGTATGCCCCTTCTCCTCCTTCCTTCCTCCTCTTCCTCAATTTCCTCCTCTCCCCTCCTGCTCCAAATCAGTTTCCCCGCTGAATTTAAGGGGAAAATGACGCCACATGACTTGGTGTGACGTCACCTATGAACAAATTCAGTTTCTCAACTAGATTTAGCGGGAAAATTGACGTCACGTGACCTCAACACCAGTTCAGTTTCCCGCTAAATTTAGGGGCGGGAATTGAATTGCTGTTGAGGTCACGAGACGTCAATTTTCCCGCTTAATTCAGCGCGCTACGTTCTAAAAGAGGAAACAAAACTGAAGTGCGGTCATGGCGACGCCCATACACCGCTGCTGCAAAACGTTTATATGGTCCGTACACGGGGAGCACAATCGAAGCGTCAAACTTCTCTTTTGTGTTTTGAAACGAAGTGTAAAACCATTTCCTCTATCGGAAGTGTAAAACCATTTCCTCTATAGGTCATACTCATCCACTTTTCTTTTTTCTTTTTTTAACCTGAATATTTACACTTTTTTTTTTTTATCAAGGGATATCTGGAATGCCCTCAATTTACCGAGAGATGAGCTCTCTATACATGCTTCATCCATCAGTCTCTCTTCGCCTACCGTAAGGATGCAATGATGCATCTCGCTCATCAATGTTTATACGGAGTGGCAATTCCTTGTGTATACTGAGTCACTTCCAACAGAAGACGGAGGCATCACAAAAAAGACAAGAAAAAAGAAAAGACAAAGCGAGAAGGAAAGAACGGGCAGAAAGTCTAGATGCTGGGAACGTTTATCGAGGCCGCCATTTAACATGAAGCAGATGCTGATGTCGCGGTGAGGGGGAGGGGGGAGGGAGGGAGAGGGAGGGGGGAGGGTAGGGGACGATCCTTTCCGAGAATCCGGACAACCGCAATGTTGCCAAAAAAAAACAAAAAACAGAAACACGTAGTAGGCGGCATTGCTGACACACACGAAAAAAGAAAAGAAAAGAAATGAATCAGTCTTCTTGTCGGCGCTGGTATGGCGAAGAACCATATACCGACCGCGCTTCTGGGCGGTAGCTAGCAGCCACGATGCACGTGGTGTCTCTTCGGCTATACTTTGAGGATGCATTCTTACGAGGAGGGTCGCTGCTGAGAAGATGGAACAGACATTGCGCTGGAGCTGGGGAAGGACCCCCCAGCGTCGTGAGACAAAACATGGCTACGCCACTCGTCCTTTCTTTCGTCATGTGTGTGCGTGCACGCGTGCGGGGGACTCACACTTTTCCCGGCCCCGAGACCCAGTTGTATATCTCCAAGGGCTGTGTATCTTGGTTGTGGAGGGAGGAGTGTCGGTAGGAGGGAAAAAGGGGGGCCTCTGATAAGGGCGGTCTCGCCTGGGGTCCTAGAACAACTCGTGGTCAGGCGCCCCTTCGAAGTGTGCGTAGCGTTAGGTCTGTTGGGGTCGGAGTTCTTGGCTGTAGACGGCCATGATGTGCGATGGCAGGCCGCTTGCCCTTGGCGCGCACAAGTGTGCTGCTGGCCATCGCGGTTGATGGCACCGCCAGTACTTGAATCACTCACGTTTAGGCGGAAAAACAACAGCTCAGGACCGCGCGGGGGAGAAACTGCGACTGTGGACGAGTTTGTGTTGGGTGCTTGGCTGTTGCTTGTTGCCTTTGCTGCTTGGAGGTTGGCCATACGTCGAGGCCTTATGCTGAAAGCCATATAGAACCTGGGCTGGGCAGTTTCCCGAATCCGTTACGTCTGGACCGTCGGAGGACAGTTGAGATAATAGTGACGTTGGAAATGTAAATATATATATGAAAGCAGATAACTACCAGCGTGGTAAATTAGGAGGCACGTCGCGTGGATAGTTAGGCAGAGGCAGGGTGCTCGGCTTCCACTGATGTAGATAGATAAACCATATTTACCCAAACAATTAGTTGTTAGTTGTTTATACAGCGGTTGTTTACTCTGCCAACATGGCGACATTGTTATCCACTGTAGGTGAACAATCTAGCCAGTGCAGTACAACTGCCTGCCTGGGGTCTTTGACGTGCACAACGAGGTATATTTACCCAAGCTGCCCCTCAAATTGGATTCTAGGTTTGTGCATAAAAGAAGAAAAAGAAAAGATAAAAGTTACATTAGGCACCGGCTAAAAGACCACTAAAAATCTGTTCATCGTTTTACGTTTTTTTTAATTACCTGCGACTTCTTTTTTGGCGTTTAGAGACTTTTTTTTTTCTTTTAATTGAAAGGTAACGCTTATTTCTCGGACAGCGATTGAAAACCCGCCAACGCTAAAACTAACCAAGTCGGGTACTTCTAAGAGTGAATGCTTCTTTTAGAAGGACATCTTTTTAGAGAGCGTATAATGTCCTGGCCTCGCTAGACGAACAGTCAACAAACACTGTTTGTAGAAGCGCCACATACATCATTTCGTCAATCTTTATGTTTGAGCGTGGTCAGTCGGCGACGACACAATTTGTTTTTAACAAGCGTTGCACTCCAAGATTGTTTGCGAAAACTATTGATTCTCCGCTCAATTTTTGGACCCTACTATTCGGGTTGCCTCTGATAGATGAACTGCTCCAGATAAACAACTATCGACTGCTTTTGTTTGACGAGACACTCCGTTGCCCATCGTTACACCTTTCTTCCGATTACAAAGACCATCGTCTCTTCTATAGTTACGCACAGTGACACGATATAAAAAAAGGTAATTATAGAGGTAAAGTATAGACCATTCCAATGATCGCCTCCGGCGCGCTGCCATCTTGACTACTGGGCTGTGGAACGCTGTACTAAATTATTAAGATGGGCTAGTGGGATATGCATATTACAAATAAATAGCGCGAAGGTCAGTACGCACTGACGGAACAAGCGCTTGTCCCGTCAGTGTGTACTTGACCTTCGGGCAGTTATTACAGTCGTGATGTAGGCGAGTTGGCTCGTGGTAATCGGAAATAAATAGCGCGCAAAAATACTTTTGTGGCTATTTATCTGTGGAACGCGTTTCGAGCTTGCGCAGTCGCTCTCTACTGTGGAATATCAGATGCCGCGTGCATGCGTCCATAGCCCAGTGACTCGACACTTTTCGCCTGGGCGATAAGCGCTGGAAAAGCGTTTAGACCCGTGGGGAAAACGCTGGCCTGTTTGTAAACAGTCTGTCTGTGTATATCGATTCGCTCGTTCGAGCAATCGCGCTCATTATAAGTTACCTCCCGCCACGCGTCAAAGCGCTTCGTAGCGCTACACACGCTCAGCTCAGCAGCGCTCAGCGGCAGGAGAACCATTCAGATACGCAAAAGTGGCTACAGAATGCAAAAAAAAAGTATATTTGCGAGCATTGGTTTTCGCAGTTGTACTTCGTTTCATCCAACCTCGGACCGCAGCAGGTGCTACGAGCTATCTCGGCCAATCCAATGCCATGTGAGTATCACGTGACCCTCTGGGCAGTACCTCGCGGAGCACGTTTCAGCCACTCGATGGGTCCATAGCTCTGGATCGGCTGGGCTCACTCACTCGTCTATAGCCTCCACCGCGGTTCATCTTGAGCCGAAATGGAGTATAGCATGCGTGTCGACTCAAAGGTGAAAAAGCGAAACTAATATACACGGAAAGTTTCGCAAATGCGTCCCTCGAGACGTGGGACGCTGCAGGCCGCGGCGAGCAAGTGCCAAGCGCCGGGAGCGCGCGCGCGGATCATTCTCCGAATCATTCCCAGGTGAAAACATCGCCACCGCTGCGAGGCTACCGACCTCTTCTGGCCCGTGCTTCGGGTATCCCAAGTACCGTTTGTTGTAAACGAGCGCACGTGGCCGTTTGGGGAGCCCCCGTTATTGGAGTTTGCATACAGAGCGAACATGGTTCCTCCCTTCTCGTCCATTACGCGCCCTTGCTTTCCAACGTGAGGTTTCTTTTTTTTTTTTTTTTCGTTGTACGCGGACCTTTTCTCGTCTGTCTTCCTAACCGTGCCTTTATTTGGGGGACCCACTCCGATCGCTTGGTTGTGTGTTGTTCTTACGAGTTTGCACACACGTGCAGTAGCTCCGTTTCTCGCCAAATATACGTTATAAAGAGCCAACACCGACTAAACAGAAACCCTGGTTCTCATAGCACGACGAGGCGGTGTAGGAGGCAAAGTATCGCCAGCTAAGACTTCGCTTTGACGCAAACTGACAATATAAAGCTTTTTTTTTTTGTCTGTTGTTTCGTTTAAGGAAAGTGTTGCTTCGTCGTCAGCGTCGGCGTGCATAATCTCGCGCAGTCATATGGCGTATTGGGGCGGCGATAAAATTTATGACTCCCTCCTTTCACGTTTCTGTGCGCGTGTGTGGGTGTGTGTTTATATCTAACGGATGGATATTACGTGCGATCGACTGCAGTATGCATATGATACGGCCCTGTGTGCATGGAGGAAGCTAACGCTTATGTGAACGAGAGGAGAGAAAAGGGGAGACGTTGGCCGTGCTCTATGCACGTGACCAGGAGGTTCAATGACCGCGCGTGAACGGTGGATATTTATTTCTGCGCGGTGTTCATTTTATCTCGACACATTTTGGCGCGCAGAAACTAAAGAGAAATTTAGAGTAAAACGGAAAGTTATGCGAGAGAAAAATTAAAAACAAAAAAGAGAAACGAAGCGGTGAAAACATTGAAGGTCGTTCCGAGAACATTGTAGCTTTCGAAATGATGTTGAGCTTTCTATTTATTAGCATGATAAATCAAGCCCAGTTTGAGATATGGAGTTCAATTAAACTATTAAAATGTAAAAAAAGAGAGAGAAAAAAGAAAAAGAAACGCTATGTTAATGATACAAATGAGCAGCGAGCACGGCCGTTAGCAATGGTTGGTCGTAAGTCTCGTAGTTCTGAAACAGAATGCTATTATTGTGCCCGTATTTACGTGTTGCGAGCGTTAAAATATTAAATATGTAGTAGACAGCTCGGGTATCAATTATTTATAAGCTCCCGAGTTGTCTAGAATCGAAAAGGGCATTTTTCCCTCCTAATTCTCGCGTGTATTGAGTTATTTTTTTTTTTAATTTACCTTTGCGCAGCTTTATCGTTATCTAGAGTCATGATGCAACAGATAACAATCCGATGAAAGAGCCCGTTCTTATTGTAGTTTATAAGTTAAAGATAATTAATTATTGATTCCTGTCTAGCGTGAGTAGAGTGGATTTTTCTGTTCGCTCTGGGTAGCGAGCAGGAAAAATAAGTGCTATATTACTGAAGTTTATCCTGGTGGCGTGCGCAATGACAGCGGAAACTCTGTTTTTGCTTCTTACGGTTTTTAAGTCTGAACTGTTTCTTACACACAAGTGCAGATATCTGGTACCTGAAGGCTTCTATTATCTTCATTACCTTCGTCCCAGTCTTGGTTCTTGCATCCAGGCCTGGGCGGTTGTGCAGCCAGAAATTCGAGGCGCTGTTAAACTGTGCCTTCAGTAAACCTGTACGTGTTTGCGAATAAAATAGACCGCTGCTATACTTCCGACGTGACTGTATTTTATTAGATTGGCTTTTACAACGAATATCAAGATTGAATGGACAAATACTTTATAAGTAGCAGGTCTAGTACTTGTCTGGTCCTTTCTATATTAAGACTAATCGAATTGTCGTCATATTAATTATGGGCGAATAATGAACATGAACACTCGCACCGTAGAGTTTTAGACGCTTAATTTAATTTTGCTTCCGAGCCACTTACTGTTTTGTCATTATTAATAGGCGGTTGAGTTGAAAAGCTTTCCCCCTAATTATAGCGGAGGATGGAAAAATATACAGACGGCCTCCGAAAATAACAATTACCCGTAATTTAATTATACACAAAAATAATAAAGTTTCCTGCTTGATCTTACTTCTGACATGATGTTGTACAAAAGAAATACAGAAAATAATACTCGCAAAATTAATCGTCTACTATTAATTTGATTACTTTGTAATGCTCCCCGTACAAGTCTGACAGATAAAGCAACACACGGGGAAGCACTAGGTATGATGTCAACAACTATGATCAAAGATAAATGGAACCAAGAAAATGGAAGGGAGGAAGCGGGACGCCCGTCAACGCCGACGCCCGTTTGGGGCACACAAGTTCGGGAGGTGTCCTTAATCATTGGGCACGTTCCGTTCATGTTCCCTACTTAGATAGAGTGACTCACGTGACTTCGTTCGCCATTTTGTTGTTAAATTTCGCCGTGCTGCCCTTTGCCGCGTTTCCTCAAAGAGCGACAGCCGGCATGAATGGTGTGCCAAAGGGAATATGGAAAGGAAATGCACGTTTACAGCCAAGTCGAGACACTTTGTGATATCCACAAGACTATTCACTGGTATTAATGATACACGCAAAGTCGATGTCAAGTTAAGTGTGCATTACAGGATCCTCCCCCTCTTTCCACTTTTTCAGAATGAACGCTGGCAAAGAGGCGAGTCCATCCTCGCCTCTTCTCTAGCGTTTACTTTGTTAAAGCGGAAAGAGTGTTTTGTAGGAGGAGCTTGTAATTCACTCTTAACCTCTCGATATTTTTTCACAGAACCGCGCTACCACTCACCAGAAGTAAGGTACTCCTTTGCAAAACTCACCGTAGCTCCACGAAAGAGGAGGATGGGTGACCGCGTGTGATAACGCAGCGCAGCTCGTAGCACTCGGAGCGAAGGCTCGCACTGCAGGAAACCCAAGGATCCCGGGTTCAATGCCCACCCCTGCCCTCTTCGATTCGGATGAGCATTGTACCGGCGTGCG
Organism: Ixodes persulcatus; assembly: GCA_013358835.2. Taxonomy (NCBI): domain Eukaryota; kingdom Metazoa; phylum Arthropoda; class Arachnida; order Ixodida; family Ixodidae; genus Ixodes; species Ixodes persulcatus. The sequence continues at coordinate 146,414 of JABSTQ010010625.1, forward strand.
GTCGTGTATCATCACTGCAGCGTAGTCCATGTTACGGACCCCAGGATAGCCGCGGTACTGCACTGGACAAATTTCTATGCAGCAGCGACACATCAGTCGCCCATTGGTGCCTGACTTCCCGCCGTCTAAACGAAGGTGTCTTTTTCCCCATTTCTTTTACTTTGGTTGCGTTAAGTTTCTCCACCCAATCCTAGGTGTCTTTAGAAAACGGTAAACCTGCGCCAGCTCGCCTGCGCCACCACTGTGTTATCGTTAACATACAATAAAATTGCTTTTATCACAAAAGAAAAGAACGTCCTTTTGTGACTGGTTGCCATCTCACGTTTCTCATCTGTGGTGCGTGTCGTAGACCTCAGGAATAACTCGTGGTGTCTCAATCGTTTTCGATTACGATACTTCGAAATCACGTGAGCTCATACATTTTATGTATCGGGCCATAAGGATGTACCCCTCCCCCCCCCCCTTTTACCACCACCACCACCACCCGTGTGGAGGGAGGGAGAGGGGGGAGGGATGGAGGGGGGGGGGGGGGGTCAAGCGCCATCTTTTTGGCTCGCTTATCGCGGCGGCCAGACTGTGCCGTACCTCGTGCGTGTGTGACGACACACGCCTTTCCGTCTTCCAGGAGGACGGTGGGGAGGAATTCCAAGAAAACGCGGAGGCTGTAATTTGGAGGATGATGGCTCTTTCGTAAGACGGAACCCAGTTTATTACTGCGCTCGTTCTTATTTTTGGCTCGTGTATATTTTATTTACTTTTATACTTAGTTTGCTCTATCACCGGACATAAAGAAGTGGCCGTTTTTTCCCCCGTTTCTTCATGACCGCCCAGGTAAGGTCATCCCCCCCCACACTCACCCACCACCACGAAAAAAAAAAAAGTTTATTTTCATTTCTGTTACATTTACCGCGATGTACTTGATTCGGGGCATAAAGAAAAGGAGAACGTGAAAACTAAACAAGCAAACAAAATGTCTCAATGAGTGTTGAGACATCGGATAGCTCCTCAAGGGAGTGGTTGCTTCAGAAACATTTGATGTCACAATAAATACATGTTGCTGGTTGGCTCACTCCATCTTAAAATTCGCAACTTACAAGGGTCACTCGTCACAAAGTAAGCGATACTTTGTACAACATAGAGGAAAAGAAGCAAAACAAAAACGTTTTATCCATTCTTTCGATTAAAAGATCACAATTGTGCTCGACGGATGCTGTACCTTTTCTTCTGACTCCTGTTGCGTCATCGGCCATGCAAACCACGTAAGCCGACCCTAGACGGTCACGCGACGCGCTGTTGAACGTTTAAAGAGCACTATCGACACTCTTCCCAGCGATATTCCAAGTAGCGCGCACACCTGCGTTTGTATATGGTATATTGCATACCTTTCGCGATGACCAAGTTTATCTTATTCTTTCGCGTTAGCGTACACGCTATGCGTAGTGCGTGACAAAGTCGCCGAGTGAGCGAGGGCTTGCGCAAGGCTCCTAATCGTGTTCTATTTCCGCTGACACGAAGACGCACTTAGAAAAGAGGACGGCAGGATGCGTACACCGGGAGCGCGGGGAGAGGGAGGTCGCTTCCCTGCCGGAATGCATTGATCGCGTTGCGCCGAGGTAGCATAGTATGCGCGGCGCGTGTGCCTGCGTGAATGTGCAAACATGGCGGCCCTTAATTATGACAGCACCGCCGGGGACCGGAGGTGGATGGCCGATTTGTCGACATTGCTCTCTCGTTAGTCCGAGCGTGGCCTCCGAGATTCTCGGCGTGCAAAGCTCTCCTCCGGCACTTCCAAACGCTCGTTTGCCCAGCAGAAGGAGCGTACTGCACAGCTTCTCCAGTGCTCCGCAAGACGGCACTGATACAGAGTCGCCATCAGCATCGCAAACGTTATGTGTGCGATTCAGGTTTACGCTGAGCGCGTGGACTGGCTCCGGGTGTGTTTTCTTTCATCCAGCCTTTGCTTGGACGGGGCTTTTAGCAAGCCGGTCTTGATAATCAGAAAACAGTGGCAGAGATTGTGGCCGAAAACGCCACTGCAGCGAAAGGGCCGAAGCCGTCAAAGCCCTGCCGGTATTAAGGCATGGTGACACAGCGTCCGAGGAACGCTTGAGAGGAATGCGAAAAACGACAGAACGCAAACAATGGGGGAAAATAAGCGCTGGAAGATATAGAACAACACTCAGATTTCACCCTACCGCTTCCTTAAAATAAAGTCATGTATTTTGTGGTGAGAAGCAACGAGTGTAATTCGCGAGGCAAACGAGCGAATTTTTATGCTATCCGGGCAGCTAAGCAAGCAAGCTCGATGATGATGATTTCCAGCTCTGTACCTAGCGCCATTGCGGCCAAAACAACAACAAAAAAATTTTCTTTTTGGGTTGTTTTTTTGGATGCCATGGTCCAAATCACAATTTTTTTTTCCGCTTGTCATTGAATGTTTGTTTTCGCGTATACTCTGCCGCTGATTGGGGCGTGCTATAATATGCACACTTGTCGCTTTTTAGAGCGCATCTTTTTAGGCGCCCGTTTCCGGGTTGAGTGGCGTCGCCGTTGGCGTAACCGCGCGCGTTGCATTATGGGACGCCCCGCTAAATTTAGTGGGGAAATGTTTTTTTTTTTTAATTTTTCGCTAGATTTAGCGGGAAATTTAACGAATATTTTCCGCTATATGAGAGGCAAGGGGGAGAGGAGGGTAGGTACGGAGGGGGAGTAGAGGCTTACCCTCCCCTCCGTACCTTCTCCACCTCCTCCTGAAGAGCTGCGCTCTAATTTCGCATTACACGGAATTGTAAATGCCCTTCATTTCTTTTTGTTTTGTTTTTGCCCGGTCATCTTATAGTCATTAAACTGCAGGCACGCAGCTCATGCGTCATACAAAATACGCGGTGTTCGCTGTGAGTGTGACAAAATTACCTGCGTGAACACGTCTCACGCATGTTCGAAGCAGGTGTACTTCACGCATTTGTACGCTTCTAACATATCTGTAAACAGCTGTTGCATGACCAGTGTGTCAGGACTTTGATACAGGGGAGAAAGTGAGACCGGCTTTTTGGGGTTTGTCGTGACGGGTCGCTGCTGCGCAAGAGCAAAATGCCGCAAAAAGTTTTTTTGGGGGACATGAAGATTGCTCGTGGGACTCCTGCCTTCGACGATCATTTAAAACTATCGAAGCAAGCACTAGTTCTCGCATTTTCGCGATGCATGCGATCAATTACGCGCGTTGCGTACGTGCTCGATACTCCCTAGACTATCGCAAATAAAAATCTTTCAAAACACAGCCGTCCGTAATTCTCTCTGTCTGCGGGCTCACATGCACTGAGGTCTGACATGCTGTACTCCGTGTAACCTTACCATGAACCGCGAAGGACTCTGCGAGACCTCGAATGCCAATACAATGGCGTGTGAATGTCACCTGACCTAAGGGAAGGGACCAGCGACCCGCAGAGACCCGATTAGAGCGCTGCAGATTGAGATGAGGTGGCTCGTAGGTGCGGTTCATTGTGAGGTTAAGCGTAGTACTGAGCGCGTCCTTGATATCTCCTCATCGATTGGCCTAGGATCTGGTGGGTCAGCTGCCTTCCTCCTCCAATTAAAGCTTCTCCTTGACTTTTCTTTTGCCTGTTTGCTCGATTGGGAATTTGTTTATTGCTTTCTGGTGAGGTAATAAGTACCTTTTAGTACAATCATCTAGTGCAAATGCTTGACCAGACGAAGTGTATGCAGCTTGGTTATTAAAAATGAAGGTTTTGAAATGGTTGAGATGAATCATCAATATAATAGTGAGCTGGAAAAAAAAGGCTATACTCCGTTTCATTGGTTTTTAATGGTTTGAACGGCGCGTAACGCGCCGTTCAAACCAAACCGTGAAGACTTGGATCCGTAACGGGGGCCGGAAGTGATTAAGTCAGTACGGGTTCCGGCTCCCGGATTCCGGATTCCGAGTCTGTTTGAATCGCGCTTTAGAGACAATGCAACGCACTCTGTCGAGCATCGCGTCCGGCCATGAAGTATATATACTTAAAAAAAAAAGGAAAACCCGAGACAAGGGAAAAGGCAGGGAGAAACACACCGAAGTCTCAAATGTTTGAGACTTCGTTGTGTTTGTCCTTTCTCTTTTCTTTGTCTCTGGTTTTTATTTTTTTAAAGTAAGAATGTTTACCAGCTAGCCTGCGCCACAACTCTTATTTCTGCATGAGGTATAGCTTAATGGCTGGAGATAACCGCGGTGACCTTGTGTTGTTTTTCTCAATTGAGCGACCGCACTGTCGATGTCTTTAATGCGTCGGTGTTTGCGTCTACTGTCCGATATATAGCCCCGCTGCAGACTGGACCAGAGCTCCCGTTGCAGCATTATATGCTTTATGAGCTTTCCGTTGAGGGGTTTTAGTTAGTCCTCTAGACGGTTCTCCTGGTGACCGCTCGATGGCACCACAATTCATTCCAATGCCTTGAAGCCACGAGACGGGCACATACCGTCCGAAAATAAGCCACCACGCGCAATAACAGAATCAGTCGAAGTGGAGATCGGTGTCGTAGGGATCCCCTTTATTCGCTGGCCATGATCCGGTAGCGGAATAGACGCAATGGCGGACGTGACTTCTTAATTGGCGGGTCTCGTAAACATCCCGGCGGCGAGGCTATTTCTGGGTCGAGTGCAGCGCCGCGCTGTAGGATCCATCCCGAGCGGGCCGTACGGCTCGGTGAAGAAGCGCTTCCCATTGACGAGGAAACGGCACTGTTTGTTCTGGGCCTTAAGTCTGGGCTTTGTGAGATCTCGAGGTTCGAGCGGGCTTTGTTTACACAGCGGGGGCTGCGTGGTCCACTCCGTTTTCGCGGAACGGAGCGCCGCCACGTAGAGCGCGCTTTTTGCGCTTGCGAACTGCCAGATAAGATAACCCAATGCGTCGCGAGTGCTAACCACAAGTGCTAACCGTTCGAAAAAGAGAAAAAAAAAAAAAAGTTACCGCAGAGCAGGACAGTACTTCTTGGTGTCATTTATATGCTCGGAAGCGAGCGAGTTGGCATTTCGTGCCCTGGAGCATGCAGCCGCCTTTGGTTTGGACGGTTGTGGTCTGGTCTGGTCTGGACTGAACTGGGCTGGACTGGACTAGTGGTTTCGTGAAGCCGATGCGCGGTTCCCGCTGTGCTTTTTCGCTTTGTTAGTTGGCGCGTACGTTACGCCAAGACCTCCTAGATAACAAAGCCGTAGCGCTGATGGAGATGTCGTCATCAGCGAAGGCCACCGCTGGGCAAAGATTGGACACGACGATTGCGTCAACGTTCGGCTCAAAAAAACTTGACTTGAAGCCGAGCGCTGACGCAGCACTCGTTTCCAATCTGTGTCCAGCGTTGGCCTTCGATGGTGACGCAGAAATGTCAGCACTACGGCCTTGTCGTCTAGGCGGTGGGTGGCAATCGAGGGAAGCTGTGGCGGCTGCATGCGAAACCGCCGACGCATCTAGAGAAAAGACTGACTATCCGTAGACAGCATACCGTTGCCAGGTTAGAATGCACATTCTTCGTTTAGTCGTAGCCCCTGCGCTAAATGCTAATGCATTTCGTCGAGAATCGGCGTATGGACGGCAGCAATTTCGGCATTCGTTTTGTTGTTCGTATTTTCATTTCTCTGGTTGTGTTTCATTTCTCTGGTTACGCTACATCCGCGCCTGTCTTAACAGGGGCAGTTCGTGAGTTCTCAGCACGATTCTTCGGCCAGTACGACAGCCATGCTTTAACAGTACGATCTATTTTCGTTTTAATTGCCGCTCTTGAAAAGAATTAGGTTATTCGAGTGCGTTCTGAAACGCAACCTGCAGGAAGTCCGAGCCTCCGAGGCAGAGACATGCTCATAATGGGAGATGTACTTCGTCGGTGCTGAGGAACATGACTATGGTCAGGGCTCGGGTGCTGTCCGAAATGTCCAGCTTCAAAGCTGTCGTAGTAGTTATGATAGGCTGACTAATAATGAAATACTACTCTCGTCACCAGTACGCGCACTGACAAATCTTTACGATGGCGCGTCCCAGTAACCTGCTGCCGGGCATCCTTCGTTCCCATTTAGTTCCTAACTGTCCTGCTTATTATCGGCAGCCAGTCGGCAAGACGAAGATGAGCTGCGAAGCTGGTCTCATTAACCATCGACGGGGATCTCCAGTCGTCCCTTATAAGCGGCCAGACTGCGTTGCCGTCAACGCAGACAGTCCCAGCATGAGGGGTGTCTGCCTCGGTGATGGAGGATGGCCGGACTCCGTGTTTGGCAAGCGGCTTTGAGGAAGGCCAGGGGAGGAAGTGCCCTTCCCCCTCTCCCTTCCACAAGCCTCACACGGCGTGTACAGAAGGATACGGGGGCGGGATGGCGCGGTTAAGGTGCAGTCTGCCCTGTTGCTGACCCCTGCCTTCTTTGCTTTTTCCTCCGCGCTCTCCTTTTCGGCTGCCGGCTGCTCCTCGAGAAGTCGGCGGCGGCACCGGCTGTGGCGTACCGTATTTCTCCGACCCGCACGTGCGCCCGATTCGTCTCCGAAGGAGGGAGGAAAGAAAGAAAAGCTGATGACAAGTTTGGGGGTGGACGTTGTCGCGTTGTACGTGCCGCCTGCTCGGCTCTCGTCTGCGGCGTCGACCCATACTGCTGGACGGGGTCTGCGGATTTGTTTCCGGGGGACGTCGCTAGAGCACGTATTTGCCTGACGTGAAAAAGCTTTCGGGAGTTATCGTAGCGTTACTCCGTCCTTTTGTGTTTTTTGTTTGTTTGTCGGATTAGGTCAATGTTCGACGATGGTTCAGCCCGATAACTGCAGCTGCCTTTTCGGACGCGTGCAGCTTTTCTTTGCGTATCAGCGTCATCTTCTCTGCGTCGAACGCTACAGTGGCTTGTTCAGACCGAAGTCCATTTGTCGTGTTCAAATTGCAGCCCAGTAGCCCGCAAACTTTCACGCAGTTAAACGCTTCCGTTAACCGGGATTCCGGCTGTGCGCTAAATATCCTTTTGGATCATCTACATTAATTCTCAATCCTCCTGCACTATTTCGCAGTCCTTCGTTAGGAGTAGATTTCCCGTGCCTATCGTTGGAGTAAAATGCCAAGTAAACAAAAAAAATATTTTTTTAAAAATATTTTTAAAGCTTTTGTTTATGTGTTAAAGTTTGGGTGTTGCAGCGAAGGTGTCTATATAGATTCCTCTGAAACCCTACAAAGCTGGATCACAGTAAACTTGACTGTACGTCGCAGACGTCTTCAATAATTCATCACAGAAACTTGATCTCAGGAATCGATAGTCCGTTATTCCACTGTGTTCTGCGTTCTATATACCTTCTAAAATTCGCTTTCTTCCGACCTTACATTATGAAGGGCAATTTGATATGACACTTTTAATGCCAACTGGTTTTCGCTGTTCGCTCCTCCAGAGTTCTTGCCGCGTCGAGCAGCGAAGAGTTGCCTGCTCGCCACAAGCGCCAACCTCCCCCGTCTTCTGCCTCGGCGCACTCCCGTTAACTTTGCGTCACCTCTCCCTACATACGCACACACTCTAAAAGCGCCCTGCCAACGTTTAGCGTAAACCAGCGAACCTTCGCGAGCAGGCGCCTCGCACGCTTAGATGGCCGGGGGCACGCAAAAGTTCGTTTCTCATTCCGCTCTGTTTAATCGGAGAGCTTTCGACCGTCGCTCCCGTCTGTCTCCCTGTGGCGGCGGGGGGGGCAAAGTTCAAGCGCGAGAGCCGAAGCAGCTGAGACGCCGAGGAGCCGTACGGAACCTGCGGGGGACCCGAGGGCCCGGACTCCGAGAGCGGGCGGAGCGGGGTTCCTAGCAGCTGTCGCGGTTGGAGCGCGCGTGCATGCCGCGCACCCCGGGCACGCGCCGCCGGCGGCAGGCAACGCAGCGACGCACCGTCCGCGGTTTAAAAAAAGGGATCCCTTGGGCTGCTGTTGTCTGTGTGCGTAGCCGCGAGTTCGTCTATGAATAGGAGCCCGGGCCCCGGGTCGAGCGAGGAGGCTTCGCCCTGGGATGCTGCGTGGCTCTGCTGTTGTGACGTCTGCTCATTCGACGCCCCGCTCGGGAATGCGCGCGCCCGCCCGCCCCGGGTTTGGGCGACTGCTGCGATGACTGGCTATCTTCTCTGCGCGGCGTTAGGAGTTTCTGAGTGTTTGTGCAGCCTAACAGGGGTGAAACTTTAGCGTATCCTACTGACTTTTTGTTTTCCGGTCTTTTTTGTGTTTTTGCGGTTCTGCGATTATGCTTTCGATCGACAGGACTGAATGATCTTACATTTTGTTGGTTTCCTTGGTATTTATACGGTTTTCACGTTATAATTTCTCTATCACTTTTTCGCTTTAGGTTACAGTTCGCAGGGTAAAAGATTTCTGACTGCATTATCTTTTACACACTAGAGGTCAAGAGGCCGTATTTTCACCGTGTTTTGTCGAGCGATATTAGCAACATGAGACATGAAATTGTAATCTGTCGTAAACATGTTATTCGTGGACACTCACGAAATTCGTGTTATATATGTTTGTTTTTTTTCAGTTTTTGCACTTCAGATAGGTTTCGGTCTGCTACGCCCCATGTAGACACAGCGTATCTGTACGGAGGGTTACAGCGTTGCGTGTCTCTACTCGTAACCCGACCACCACCTACAGTCTCCAAATATTCATAGCCTGACGTTGTAAACTGCGCAGCCCGCGAACAATGGGGCGAAACGCGCCGACGACCGCAGGTTGCGCGGAACGCTCCCAGCAGAGTGCACTCCACCATAAACTCCACGAGGAAGTACGAGTCGTTTGTTTGTTCATCATCCGAAGGCCCCTTCCCACGCATCGACTGGAATGGACGGACCCCTTCCAGAAGTGGGCATAAGAGCACGCCGTAGCCGAGCCCCGAGCAATAACATGGCGGCTCCAATCTCCGCGTTCCTCCCCGCACCCGTAGTCCAAGAGTCGGCTTCGAGAGGCCGCTTCTGCTGGCGACTGACCATGCAGTCGTAGCTGGTCGTCGCTGCCAATCAAGGCCTAACGATGCGCCGGAAACGTTCCCATTGTCTCGGCATCGGGTCAATGACCTCTCGTCGTTCGGCCGCGGGGACCCTTTGATGCTCGAACCGTGTAGGAGCGCGCACTGCGTCTGTTTGGCGGAGGAAGCCTTTCTTAGGGCCAGAAATTGATGGTCGGAACTGCCCTGTGCGACGGCGCGGCCGTGGTGCGCCGATGCCGATGTTCCAGGAATCGCCCGCCCGTCTTCGTTCTATGGGCGCATACTCTATACCGCTTTGGCTTTTTGGATTTCAGATGGCGTCTTGCCCAGTTTTCGAACGAAGATTTATGCATGGTCGAATCTGGGTCACGTTGACGTGATACACTGTTCGCAATGATCTTTGTGAGGGCCGCCCAGTCGCCGTTGTTTTCAGTTTCTTTTTTTTTGTTTTTGCATTTTTAGGAACGTTTTTGACCGTCTGGATTGACTTTGTAGCCATTTTCCTGGGTGGCGGATGTCTTTATTGTCAATATATATTTGCAAGTGTATCATGACATGATGCTTGCGACTGCGTTCTGTCATATATATGTTTGGATTCGATTTACAACGTATTACAGTTTTGGCGACTGATAGACATGCCATTGTTTCAGTTCAGCAACCGTACTATAATAGCTGTTCAGGCCTACCTTTTTCATTTTTAATTCAAAAGACTGTAGTTGATGGCCTCATTGCTGTGCTAACCCTCTACCGGTCGCTTAATAGCCTTTTCGCGTTAAATAAGTGAAAATGCAAGGAACGTTATTACTAACAACCGCAGGACATTTACTTATCGTGCTCTGCCTGTAGTTAGTAAGCAGGCAACGCGCGTTGCACTCCTAATACGGAGCAAGTTTCTTCAAAGAGGCAGTTCCTCTCTAATTCTAAGATAAAATACAAAACAAAATTCTAAGGACACCTAAGCACTTCCTATGAGTTGTGAATGCGAACGCACGACTGTCGTTCTTCCGCTCCCTTAGTTCGTCTGCGGTGTACTGGCTTGAACGGCCACGTTTCGCTACTGCCGAGGTTGCGGCCGCCGACGATATAGATGCCCAAGGCGCCGCCATCTTCCTCGGCGCCAAAAGGAGGAAACACAATCGCAACCCCCCCCCCCCTCCCCTCCGGCGACGCCGGACACGAGTGACGAGAGCGGCGGCCTAAATGCCCGTTCAGACTCTTGCAACGGAGTACGACCGAGAGAGACGAGGCCTGTTGAAACTTCTTAAAATTTCTTAGGACGAGGGAAGACACTGGCATTCTGGCGCCATCTATGCGGTGACCCTGGAACTGCATTTCACAAGAGCGAAGGTTTTGCGGGATTTCCGAGGTCACATGTGAGTAATACCTATGAGAAAGGTTCGTTTATAACGTTGACAAAAGCTTTTCAAGCCAGGAAAGAAAGGACAATGCGCGAAAGAAATAGAAAATATGCCGGACCGCCAAGTTTACACTGCTACCCAATAGATGGCGCCAGTGTGTCCTCTCGTTCTAAGAGGTTTCAAGGAACCCAGTTCTAAGAGGTCGCAAGAGGGTGAACGGGCCTTAACGCGCGCTCTCGTGAAGCGGCCGCCAATGACTATCTAGGAGCCGTTTCGCTCAGCCAATGGGAGAAAGAGCGAATAGGAGGCGCTGATCGAGTGCATTTGTGGGGGGATCGGTGGCCGAGTGGGTTAGTGCACACCAGCTCGGAGCACGTACACTCTTAAAACAAAAGGGTACCGTAGTACCCTCCTTAAGGGGGCAACCGACTTGCACACAGGGCGACCCCTTTTGGAGGTAACGTCGCCCCCTGCAACGAGGGTGCAAACTTACCCCCTGGGTTAGGGTGCAACATTGCCTCCTTTTGGAGGTAATCTTAGTTCCTTTTCGTGTTAAAAGTGCATCCTTTCAAGGTCAGCCTTTACCTCCTTTAGGGGGGAACTTCAACCCTTTTGAGAGATAAGACGACATAATTGAGGGCGCTTCTTTTACCTCCTTTTGGAGGGAACTATGATCCACCTTGGGGTCAAATGTACACGACCAGGAAAACAGCTCAGAAAACGCGGACTACGAAGAACAAACACGACAGGACAGTGCTGTCCTGTCGTGTTTGTTCTTCGTAGTCCGCACATTCCGAGCTGTTTTCCCCATCATGTATAACAGCAACCAACTGGCCCAGTTCAGCACCTTATTACAGGTTAAATGTACACTTGATGGAATCACTTTTACCCCCTAAAGAAAGGTACTGTGGCCCTTTGTGTGTGTGATAGTACATGCTTCAAGGATGGGCCTTATAATATATGAAGACGGCCTAGTTCTGAAAGTAAATGACAATGTTTTATTGTGGCTGTCACAAACAAAATGGCATGCAAATCAATGGCATGACTAGACATCTTATAAAAGTTCTAAAATGAAACCACTAAGCGCCATAAAGGCATCTGGAACTACACTTTCGGGGCTCTAGTTCGCGTCAGTCAATAAAATTATCACGAAAAAGTACATAAACAATCAGTGTCTACCCGGAAAATAACAGTGAATGCTTGGAACACTGGTTGGAATAGCGAAGCTTCACCGGGGTGAACTCAAATGACTGAGTCTTGTACAAAGCAGAATAAAAATGAACGCACTGTGATATAACATAGATTCTGTATCGCACATATTGCAAACAGCAGTACAAACCAAGACACGACTAGCAATGACTAGTGCGTTGCAACTAAAGGACAGCAGTACACTATGCCCGTCCTATCCACAGTAGTGGAATGAACGCTGGAGGGAAAGCAGACTCCGGGATTCGCTCTTCTAATGTGTAAAGAACAAAGGGCTCGTATCTCCTGCTGCTAATGAGCTGCAACAAACTACCGCGAGGGCGAAAGGGATCTAACCCACTTCAAATGAATCGCAAAAATCGCTTTTGACCATCTTGTATTTAAACCCTGCAAGTTATTACAAACCATCTTGTATTTAAACCTTGCAAGCACAAATCACTGTGAACATGGAACCACAACCCTCGAATGCTTTCAGGCACCGAGTATGAAGTAGACTGAAATAAATTAAGTATGCCAATGCTGCACAAAGCAAAAAACTGTGATTTTGGAAATTAAAAAAAATGTGACTATAAAGCAATATCATTGACCTTCTGTAACTCTCAGAATCAACCATCCTGCCTCATGTCAGACAAAAAAAAGACATTAAACAAACGACGTAAAAAATTTTCCTAAACCTGCATAAAAAGGAATTAAAAAAAGAAAATACTTTTTGGCATTTCTTTTAGGTTTGAAAGCAATGTGTTGCACGTGACTCCACGTTTGAGTGTTTCAGATCAATTAAGTACTCTAGTGCAATGAATCTGCGCCTGAACTGGTGAAGATACTCATAGTTAAAGATGAAGTAGAGGCAGAATGCAACCAGAACTGCCTCAGCAGGCGACGCGGCTTCGAGGTCTCCCTCCACTGCCACATAGCTGGGCGCCTCAGGATTAATTAGGCTTGAGCTGACAGCCACTGGGGAGATTGCACTGCCTGGCTGGAACCAAAAAAAAAAAAAGTGGAAATCATGTCATATGAAGTTGAAACATATCATCCCCAATTTGAAGAAAGTGTGAAGAGATATTAGATTTTTCTAAGACGCATATGGAGCATTTGATGGGCCACTGATTCCAGCATTATAAAGCATCAACCATACTTACGAGACGTGACCAGTTTAACTGTTGACTAACCACCATTGACTAAAATTATCACATGGCGGGTGGTAATCGTAGATTAGTAAGCACTTTGTATTCACCGGTCATGTTTAAATTTGTCACCCCGATTTACTTAGGTGACTAACAAATCTTAGTCAAAGAGGTACAACTACTGTAGCAAGTTAGTATATACAAGTGCCGATTGTTGGGCGAGTTGGTATTGTACGTGAAAAAAAACATGATTGGGCTTTAAGACAAGGACAGAGGAAGAGCATACACCACAGAGCGCTACACCACATTAGCTACTCAGCACCACAGCAGACTCCCATGACCGCCAACCCTAACTGCCGAACTTCAGCAAGTATGCAAATATTTTTGCCGAAGTCCTCTGCCAGATTTAAATTGAATGTATGTTCTATTTAGACATAAGAAGAACAGCACACAAGGACAAAAACACAGAAAAAAAAACACACCGAAAGACACACTCAGGCGCCTCGTGTGTCTTACTAATTTATTTGCTCGAATTATACCCTCAATTTTCTCTGGAAAAGGAACGAACACTACACAGACAAATAAAAAATAAAAATCAAGAACCTCATTTTAAGTGCCCAAATGCGAACAAGAACATCAAAATAATATATCTGACTACACTTACCTGCAGTTGCTTCCAAGGTAGCAGGCATCGAGTACCCTCGACGAAATCACCCTACAACGTTGCCGCAGGACGAAAAAATATTTTCAGTCAACTTCAAATAATGCAAACTTGAGCCATATCGAACTCGCCTACTGAATGATCATACTTTTAGAAATGCCTGATCACACGCAAAGAAAATGTCAAGACAATATAATTGCTGGTCTCGCTGCCGGTACAACTTCATGACCTTATTCCGTAATATACTACTATTAATGTTTGTGAAGCGCACGAATAATTAGCTCATACATCTATATTTGGTATTTCAAGGTAACGTGACATTTTGCCAAACTATTTATTAAACCTCGTTAAATTAAAAAAAAAAAAACGAAAAACGTTGATATTAAAAATCAGTGTTTAACACTGACTTTTACATATATCAACGACGTTGAGAATTAATCGCGCCGGTTGGCCGGTGCCGCCAATGAATGCCTGATCGACTACTGCTCTGCAAAAAAAAAAAAAAAGACAACCACCATCTTATGAGATTTTCAAATATTTGATCAGATCCTCAATTTAACGTCCGACGCGACACACTAACGGCCCCAAAGAGAGAAACCCTCCTACCCCCTCACGCCTTAACCGCAGGCGACCCCCGATTCAAATGGCGTCTTGTCGCCCGGCTCCAGGCTCGCCGGGCCGCCACTCCCCCCCTTCCTCTACCCGCACACACATACACCGGGAAAAGCTCCTGGCTACGCCACTGGTTAGCGTATGTCAACCTTCTAAATATGCGCTAGTGCAAGCGACAGTCATTCCTGTTCTTGCTCCTTATGAACTTCGATGGTCTAAACCTGTCTGCGTTCGCGCCACACACTAATTTTATCGAACGCTCGACGCCTTCAAACGTGCACACAGGTCCGCCAACCCTTTGTCTAAGAAAGATGGGGGTCGCCTTCCCGGGGCGGCCATAACCGACGCCAACTGCCGCCCACACAGAACATTTCCTTACCGGCATACGGTGCACACGACTTGGATCTTCGACTGAAGTCAATGCAGCGCTCTCGGTGACTTCGTAAGAAGAGACTGAGCCGAACAGAACAATAAAGAACGTTCCTGCGCTGGGACGCCTCCGTCGAACGTTCGAGAAGAAAGACCGTTATGACCGGAGGGCAGCGTCGGCGGGGAACGTGCTCGGCACCGGGCAGGCGCTCTCCCACGCATGCGCGAAGAATGACGTGTCATACGAGGAGACCAATTAGCAAACTCGTTTGCGCCTTCCCACAGCCAATCGCAGCGCCCAGGCTCTGGCAGTGCCCAGCAGGTGCACCCTCTGGGAGGTAATACTTACCTCGTTGCTGCTCCTTCGCGGCGAACTTCACCTTATACAAACGAATTCTTAGTGTCTGCTGCGCCTGAGGAGGGAACAAACAGAGCGCTTCTCCCCTGGCCGGTAGGAGGGTGGTAAGCAGGGGCGGATCCAGAACTCAGTTTAAGGGGGGGGGGGGGGGGGGAAGGGCGGAAAATTTGTAAGGATACTATTCTCCCACTCTTTCGTGTGCTCGGGGGGTCCCCCTATGTCAAATTGCACTCCGCGAAGGGGGGAGGGGGGGTCGACCTTGTTTGGGGGGAGGGGGCGGCCGCCCCCGTCGCCCCCCCCCCCCCGCCCCCCTTGGATCCGCCCCTGGTGGTAAAGGCGGTATGTTACCTCCTTTTGGTCCCCTTTTTTCTAAGAGTGTAGAGCGAAGGCTCGCGCTGCAGTACCCAGGGATCCTGGCTTCAATCCCCACCTCTGCGCCTTTAGATCTAGATGAGCATCGCACCGGCGTGCGATTGAGTATCTCTACTGCGTGTTGCACGTTAAAGACCCCAGGCTAGCGGTTGTACTGCACTGGCTACATTTCTCACCTACACCTGAGACAGTTTTGGGGCTGACTAGCTTCCGGTTGCATAAACTGGCACAACACAATTACAATTAACGGATTTGTAGCCACGCAAAGTGCTAGGCTGGTTGTGTCATTGGCTCAGTTGTTCGAATAGATTTTGTAACTACTGTATTTGAGCATCTGTAATCTACCAAATTCGCTTTCGGATAAGACCAATTTTAATTTGTCTCAACAGCGGAGTGCCGTCCAGGCAAGGAACTCGTTCCAGACTGCACTCAGCTACTTGTCCGCTGTGCAAGTTTTCGCAGAAAAGATTTTTTAGAATTATGTGATGAATGTGTATGCTAATAACTTCTAGTTTGGAAAAAGCTCGGTTAAAGAAGTTCGTACTTTCCTTTGCCAGCGCGAACACGCACAGAGCCGGATGCATTTTTAGGAGCCTTTCAGAACAGCGGTACCTTCCACACGCCAACTCCCCGCCCTTCCGTATTCCTTCTAGCTCCCGTTATTGACGGCGAATACTTCACTTACATACAGATTTCTCATTACGCGTGTTTCGAGCGGACCAATCACAGACAGACTGTTCGTGTCATTTTAAAACATCTGTTGTCTTTCTCGTTGTGGCCCTTACCTCTTCTCTCGTTATTTTATCGCGAACCCTAATGAAAAAGAAGATAAAGCCGTCTAATTGGAAGCGCACGCCGATACTTTACTCCTGCCGGATCAATACGGCAGGAAGGAGGGAGTTAAAACTACGTGAGCGTAGCGAACCTGCCAAGCTTCGAGGTCGACTAGGTTCGATTCCAAGGTTTAACGCGAAGTTCGCCAGAAGTTCGACTCTAATGCGCGGGCGCGAAAATTGAGTGCGAGCTGACGTCACTTGACGAAGCAGGGTAACGAACTAACTAAAGTATTGAAAAAGTTACGTTTGCTTTTTATATTGCGGAAACATCGATAATCCTTTGCCTAAATTTTGGAATAAACGAATGTAATAAGAAAAAAAAAAGTTTTCTTTGTCTTTAGAAATTTGTTCATTTTTTTTTTGTGTCGTACTGTTCAAAATTCGAACTTTGACGAATTGTGACCAAAAGTATGCGAGGGTTCGGCGAATGAGACGAACTTCAGGTTCCACAAACGCCGGCCTCCGGCGCTCGAACCCGCACGAAGAGCAGGCGATGCTTTCGTTTGCTCTGATTGGAGGGAGACAGCGGGAAAAAAGCTGGCCCTTGCGTCCACCCCCCTAATCCTTCCAATCAGAGCTCGGCACTCTGACGTCGACGCACTCTGCCATCCCTGTTGTTTCCAGTGAAACTCGACACGGGAGCGCCGTTTGATCCTCCGTTTGGGGGCTCCCGCGACATAGCTTCCGACGGCCCGATTGCCGAACTCAGTCTAATAGCATTGATGCTGCCCCGTTTCTGAATACGCCAACGTCCAATCGAATCGGACGGGACAGGGCTGCTTGTGAGGTGCAGCGACCCCCTTTTCCCCTCTGCCCGTATACCGGCGCCGTCAGTGTAGTCCAGGGAATCGATGGCTTGGCCGAAGCTTCTCTCGTAGCAGTCGATAGTATTGAGCGTGGTTCAGATGACCTCTACGCATTTACTTCGATTCTTTTCCTTCCTGTGTAATCCTTGCCTGCGATATTTAATTTTCTTTTTTCTCTCTCGTTTGTTACGAGTCGTAAAACAGGACCCCTTTATTCTCGTTTAACGGCGACCAAAGTTTCGACGTGAAGTACTACTTTTTTTTTCACTTTGGTTTGCCTGCGTTTGTTAAACTCGAATATTGAAAGGGTTTAAAGCGGGGCAGCAAAGAAGGAGGTGGTTACGGTTAAAATTTCTGGAAGTGAAACGTAACCTAGCTACAACTATAGTTACTCGCTAACAAATTGATTCTGTAACTCGAAAAATGAGCCAAGTTGCGTCGCAGTTTGTTGTAAAATATGTTGCATGACGTCCATCAAGGAAAAGATGGAGCGCACAGGCAGGATGGTGGCAAGTCAATCATGTTGTAAAACTACTGAGACTCTGACATAAGAATTTGAGCAAGTTTAGAAGTCAAAGGGAAAAGACACGGGGAGGGTTATGTAGAAAAATTCCCTTTTCCGTGTTCTTTCTTTTTTTTTCTCCTTATTTCAAATTTTTTTTTATTTTTATTTTACCCCAGTCTCGGATACTTTTACGACAGGGCACGGATTTCCCGTTTTTGATGATAAAAAACGTTCATTTTTTTTTTTTTAATGGCTCGGAAAAGATATTGGTTCACCCCAGTTGTAATTCAATAAATGTTCACATGCTATTTTTTTTTTTTGTCATACTAGAGCTTAAATGTGTCCGAGAATGAAGTTATACTTCTATTCCTTCGTAAGATCCAATACTTTTCATGCTTCTCTGCCCGACGCAAGAATGGCGCGTATCGAAATTCGAAAGCCCCCCCCCCCCCCCCCGCTGTTGTTACAATAGTCAAAATTCAGCGTAGGGTGATGTACAATCCCGCGCCCTTGCCCTGCTTTCGTGGTAAGAGTGAAGCGCTGTTTGTTGTTCATAGCGGCGCGTCACCAGGCCCGCCGGTCCTTGCGAGATGGAGCGAGCCCTCCCGCTTCTCTGTGTACGCTCCTTGAAGCGCAGTAAAACCGCACTACAAACATAACTAGGGGCCTATAGCCACGCTTCTCCGGTTGGCTCGGCACTGTATACACTTGTTCTTCCCCGAGCTCTATCTCCGCTCGTGAATGGACAGAGGGGGAGGTTTATTTAAGCGCGCCAAGGCAGTGCGGAGAACCATTTTCCGGGGATTTCTTCCGTTATTTTTGCCTTATATTTGCTTTTTGTCCATTTCTGGCAAGTCTATTTTGGCGGACGGGTCAGATCCCCGTGTCTAATAAACCAAGCAAGGATCTTCCAGATGGTTCTGGAGCGTGTACACTGCTGCCTTTTCTTTTTCTTTTGCTTTTTTTTTTTTTTTCTTCCTCGTTTTCTCTCAATCTACTCATTTGCCCCCGGGGGAAACACAAACAGATAATCTCTCGCTGATGTGGTTCTGGCGGGCTTGTTTATGTTTGTTTTTCCTCCGTATTTATTTTTTCTCATTCGATGAAGGGGTCCGTCTTCTTCAATCTCAGCTGGAAAAAAAAAAAAAAAAAAGAAAAAACAGCTTGGGTAAATTTTGGCGTTTCTGCTCTCGAGGAGTTAGTTGCGAAGCCCTCAGCGCGGGGCGTCCGCCCTTCTGGAGTCTACAGTTTTCTGTTTTGTTTGTTGTTGTCGTTGACCTCTCACCTTAATGTCTTCCTTTTTGCTTTGTTGTTGGCTTCGCCTCGTCTGTGTCGGCGGATGTTTGTTGTGAGAGTAGGAGGCGCAGATTTGCATATTTTAACGAGGAACACGTCCGTGGGCGGATATGCTGAGCGAAGCGTTTCGTGACGATGAAAGCTGTGATGCATTTCTAGTTTTTTACTGCCTACTACTTACAGTGGAGTAAATAGAAAACTGAATGCTGTGGATCTTTGTTTTTATGGTTTTATGAAAGTGGTTGTCACCAAATCAAGGCCAGCCCTGAGAAATATATAAAAGGAAGAAAGTGAGGGAGAGAGAGAGAGAGGTAGAGAGAGTAAAAAATAAAAAGAAGGAAGAAAGAAAGAGACAAAGGGAGGGCCGACCTTGCATTGCGGCTTTTGTGTGGATCACATTTATTTTATCATCTACATCATCAGTGTCACCAGCTCTCCCTTAATATTATTTAATGAAACGAAATGGAATGAACTGGGAGTGCACAGATAACACAGGAGGAGAATACATAGACATAATAGCGAAATATGTCAAGCAAGTAAACGAGGGATTCGCTTTTGCTCTTGTAACGCGTCAGCTGGTCTACCGGCGGTGCTAGAAAATTGTCTGTCGCCCCGTAACAAAACAGGTGGAATCTCTCCCCCCCGCCCTATAAAGCTTATATCATGTATGCCATTTAGATTTGTTTTGATTTACAGCCAAACAGTCACGCTGACAAACTTTGGAGTTCGAGCTGTCCGTTATACTCGCGACCCTGAAGACATTCAGAAGTAGTCTTAAGTTAGCCACTTACTAGCAATTTTAAAGAAAAACAAAAACGAAAAAAAAAAAAGCCCGGGAGCTTAAGGAGCACCTCTATGTATTCATGACCGCGCTCCTCGGGACAATAGCACAGCGTGCGATAAAGATGAACATCCAAAATGTCCCATGTCTTTGGAAGGTTCTGTGAGGTCCGGCAATCAAGAATCTCCCGGTCAGGCCCAAAAAAATTTAAAATGCCAAATAAATAAAAAATTTGAAAAAAAAAGAAAGAAATATTTGTACAGAAAAAGAAGCGAATGTAAAGTAGAATATTTACAGGGGGGTCCACGTGAAGTCGTCAGCCTCTCGCGGTTATCCCTATACTAAATTCTTAGTTCAGTTTGAGAGCGAGAGAGAGAGAGAGAGAGAGAGAAAACTGGACAAAAATAAATTTAACGACTGAAGGAGCCTTACAAAGTTCTAAAACGGAATGCCAGCTAAACACCGAGTTCACGCAAGGTTAGCTTGAGAAAGGAAGAAATTGAGGAAAGAAAAGAAGGGGGAAAAACATTTAGATACTTCTATGCGTTCAACGAACGCTGGCCAAGCTCAGAACTTTCGTTTTCTGTGGTGAGAACAGAGTCGATGCGCCCCGATGTTTATTTGTGGCCACCCTCAATACAAACTTCGATCTTCCGAGAAACGGCCCTTTTGTGGTCCAAGGGATGGTAGAACTTCGCACGTGCCCTCGGGGCTTATGTTTTCCCTAGGAGAAACCAGATAGAGCAAAGAAAAAACAAAAAAAAAAACCTGGTTGGAATAACTAAGCTCGAAGCGAAGAGGGAGGATCGGGGTGGGCGCGAGGATTCAGGTGCAAGTAGAGCCTACTTCGAAACCCCAACATTTCTCAATACGCTTTTCCCCAACTCTGTCAAAATATTGTCTCAGGTAAGCGTGCTCCTGCTATCCTGTTCACAGAACCGTTGCGAGACTACCGTTTTCCCTATGTGTCCTTGTTCTTCTGCTGAAATTCTCGAATCACTATTTTGCAAGCGGGCAAGTGTATTGGCTGACGGCACTCTGATGCGAATACAGAATATATTCATTCGTAACACGTTAACTCACGTATGTTACGATCGTGGTTCACGAGAACAGATAAGCATGATGTAGACGGGTTTTGTGTACACTGCACCTCCTCTGGTGTGCTTACCGATCGAACGCATCACTATGTAACGACATCGTCAAATTAAATTTGTTGCGTGAGCTCACCCACGCCTGTTTCGTATTGTTGAACATACGGATATTTGCGACCATTCCGCAGCGTGTATGCCTTCAGGACGACGCTGATCCCGATGTCTGAGAATTTAAGTTCACGAGAACAGGTTATGCGCAAGGTTTCAGGGGCAAGTACGTACACTGTTCCGACGCGGTGCCGATACTCTAAGTATGCATGGAAGCTAAGCCCTAATTGGCAACTTATGCGCTTCGCTAAGTCTAAAATATTTACCCTTTTTTAAGAAGACCTAGCCATTGAAACGATGTCATTTGAAACATTGTATGCTAATCTGAGGGTTTCGGTTCTTTCCTTTTCGATTTTTTCCCCAGGTTCTGCTGGCAATAGATGAATGAATACGAACACACTATAGAAAAGGTTGTCTTCCGGCTTCTGCTATCTTCGTGCTTTGTTTGAAGCTCCATAGTTAATTTAACAGGTTTGGGGCTCGTTTTTGATGCGACATGTTTGGCGAGTCTGTCGAAGAAAACGGGAAAAACTAAATCGAGCGCTGGATTTTTGGTTTTGTTTTCCGATGACACGCTTTATTGAGAGAAGTCCTGACGCTGAAGCAGCCTCGGAAGTTGTAAATGCTCGTTATAATTTATGACTGACTAGCTGCCAACCCAATATACACGATGGCGGCTATAGAAAAAGATGAACGGAGAGAGATGAACTGCAAACAAGAAAAGGTGCGTGCAAATAGGCACAAAAAATTAAAAAAAAGGAAGGAAAGATTTACAGGGAGTCCAATTTCGACTGCGCCACTTGATCCGCTGACAAACTGCTACCGAGAATTGCCCGAATCGCGTTCCAAACCGCGAAAGGAAACAAGCCGCTTGTATTTCGCGTCGCGTATGTCCTCCATCCACTTTATTCCTTATATAAATCTGGGCGCTTATCTCGTCTCTCCGCATAGTACCGTAGAACCCGGAAAAATGTCCACACAAATAAAGACCCGAGAACGGACAATTCCCAAAGAGATTACCCCAGCAAGAGGAGTAGCTTCTTTCTTTTTTTTAGATATATATTATTATTATTATTATCATTTGATTTCTTTTTCCCTTGTTGTCTTGCTCAGAGATGTGAAAAATTGGTTTAAAAGATAAAACAAAACACCAATATTGCAACCGCTGGAAACCGCGCAACCCGAAACGGCGAGAAATTCGGGTATGAAAAATTGGGTTATCGGATACCGTTGTAGCGTAGTCAGCACGGAGAGGCTAGACGTCTCCGCGCATGATACTGTGGGTATATAGCGGGCGCGGAACGATGCTGATGATGCTTTGGTATAGTGGCGACGCCACGAAAGACCTCTCTCTTTAGCTCTTCGCTTTTTTTTTTTTGCGGTTTATTCTTTTTTGGGACGATTTTTCAACTTTAGGGTCACACATATAGCGCCCCGAAGAAAGCGAGGCTGTGGCGTTGGCGCATGCCCGTTCTCTGTTGTTGTGGGTCGTCCGGAGTAGCGCCTGATTTTTCCGTGATCCGATAACCGAAGAAGTCGCAGCTTTGGCGAGCAGTCGCGCGGTTGAAGGCGCACTCGAAGAGTCTCTTCCGAACGCGAGGCACGCGTTACGGGAACTTTTGGAGGGAAACGCGAATGCCGACTCCCCTCTTACGTTTCTAGTTTTTCGTTCTTTTTTAGAAATTGTCGGTATGCACTTAGCGGCAAATCCTTTCGACCTCGGTGGCGACGTGAATGGCGCTGCAAAATTGTACATCAATTTTTTTTCTGTGCTGACAAGGAGAGAAAGGGTTGTTTTTTGTTTGATTTTTTTATTCGTGATTGTTGAGACTATACTAAAAGTTTTCAGGGGGGGGGGGATTTCGGAAGTGCGTATTTTGAGAAGTGCGTTTGGGAACGGCGAGGGAACACTAGAGCCGCAGGCGCAAATGACTCCGGGAATTGCGAAAAGTTGGGTCTAGAGATTGTCGTGACAGCGTGGCGCATCGTGTGCGCTAAACGAAACGATGTGCTGAAACGGTTCAGAGGAAGGACAGTCGAAAACGCAAAACGAAGACCCGGGCAAGTAATATAAAATATATGCTCCATGATCTGTTCTGACTTTCTTTTTGTTCCCCAATTCATCGCTGTGAATAGTGCATCGTATTTATGACTGCTACTATACATCAAACTTCACGGCGCGTGCCTGACCGAGGGAAGCTCTGCCCTGGGTTTACAGTCCCGCTATTTTCGGTTGCGGTTTCTGCCGCCTAGATATAAATATATATGAGGGCTGTTTCTTTTGCAACTGCCCATCACCTGAAAAGGGAATGCCGTCGCAGCAAAAGAAGCACGCGTCAGCGCAGTAGAGTTCAGTAGCTCGTCACGCGCTCGCTCCTCGTGGGTAGACCGTTTCATCCATTGCTGCTTGTCTATAGTGTGTGTGTAAACATGGATCATACGATCCACGTTACTTCGCTGGGTGAGATTGGTCTGTAATTCGGTTTCTCCGAGCGGAAGGGAACAAAGCCGCCGAAGTTCGTCGGAGATTACATATGGAATGCGCACGGAGCAAACTGCACGAAGTTTCAGGATGGACAAACAGACGCCCATGATGATGGGGGTCAGGGAAGAGAGTCTGTCGCGACTGCCGGTCTCGTTTTGACGTGCGATGGAGTGGCCGAGACCCCATGCGGGTACCTTTTTTGAGGAGAGCGTTCGAAAGCTTCTGCCACGTGCCTATCTATACCTGTCCTGTGATTACGCGAAGTAACTAGAGTATGTACCTAAATTACGTTTATATCAAAACATTTGTAATTACTCTTTTATTTCTAGACAGTTCAATGGGGTTAAAAGAGGGAAATCAGCCATTGTGTCTTGGACAATTGGACACTCAAACATAGTTGAGAACAATTTTCACACTCTGGGGGCGACACAACTGGAATACCGTCCCTTATATTGTAAACTCTGGACGCTAAAGCAAAGTTTATAACAATTTCCAAGCTCTGGGGGCGACACAATAGGCCATTTGCTATATTACCCATGCATCAAGGAGAGTGCAGGGATTGGTGTTCCACGCGCCACACGCGCACGCCTTCCCCGCATAAAAGATTCGAAGTAAATAACCGAAATAAAGCGTTGACGAACGCGCGTGCAAAAAGCCATTTGTTTTATGTATTTGCTTTAGAAAAGTTACTACTACTGCTGAGGCCAGCACGTGCGGCGCGTGGAACACCAATCCTGCATTCTCCTTGATGCTTGGATAATAGAGAAATAGGTCTATAGGAAGTATTCACTGGCAGCCATAGCTGTGTGCACGACTGCTGAGCGCGTGCTGATAGCGAGCTTCCACAGTTCTTTTGTAACGTGCATTCCGCACCCTCAAGATTGCCGGTCTTAGCAACCTATTATTGTGGGCTCGTTCAGAGCATGCGCTCTAGACAGTGACCTCAAATATGGCGGCTAGTGAATACTCCCTATTGGAATACCCTCCCTGGTATTGTAAAGAAAAACTGGACACTGAACCATAGTTGAGAACAATTTTCACGCTCTGGGGGGGATACAACTGGTATGCCCTCCCTGATATTGTAAACTTTGTATAGTAACTGAGATAATTCAGAAAAGAAGTACTTTGAGAGAGTGTCTTGCAGCTGGTTCCAACTCGTGCTCTCCGTTCCCAATCGTGCTTATAGCGAAGCTTACGTGTCGGTGTTACATGAGATTCGGGTATACAGTCGCAACCGAACTGCAATCAGAGTACAGAAAGCTTGTGCTGGAGAACTACACATACGGAAATGGACGCCCTATTGTTTTAGATTCTAACCCGCCAGAGACTGTAACCCTCTCCCCGAAAAGAACCCGCTATCTTACAGACATGCACCTGTGGTTTCTATCTGACGAATGCGCGCTGTTCAACCCTCCGGCGTTGTACTATGTTGATGTTCCGAGAGTATCGCGTGCTCAGACGCCTCGCAGCTGCCCTCCCATTGTAGTTTGCGCATGTGGGAGGTCTGGCGATCAGGTTGCTGAGGACACAGGTGTCATTTTGCCTGGTGCGGACAGGACGCCCCGGAACAGTTGTTTCAACGCCTGCAGCTTTTCATCGCTGATGTTTCACGCCCTCACATGATAGGGCCTACTCGGACGACACTATGCTTAGTGTACCGGTTTTTGTTCGTCTCCTCGCTTTTACTAGCTAGAGTATGCATTTATCGCCCGATTAAGTTGGGGTTCGCAGTTGATTGTTGTGGTTTTCTTTCCGGAGGACATTTCAAATTCGAGGACGTCTTGTGCGTTTTAAAGCGTTCGCTCTATGGATAGCTGAGAATCGCATTTGTGTTTCGATGTGCTAGTTGGGTTCTGCTCCTTGGTGAGAATCGAGGTACGATATTGACCCAAAAACATCTTCACATATTACATTTCCTTCATTCCGTCAGCTGACTCGCTGATTTTATCACTTTCATCTTACACTATGCGACACTTCGTTTCAGCATTCGACCGGACGCAGCCGATATACGAGCTGATGGTACCGATCAAATAGTGTCACTGGGCATGCTCTGTACATAGTTGCTTAAGCAGTAATAATTAACGCTTCCAGAAATACGACGAACGCCACGTTGGTGCGCTTTTAACCTTGTATGAGTGGTCCCATCTGCTCGCGGTGGCTACGCCCGGACTTGAGGTAAAACAAAGTATAGCTATAGTATATTTTCCTAACTGGATCGGTTTATTTTGGCTATGTTCCTACCATATATAAAGTACGCCTCACTAGACTTAAAAATACACGCTTAACGCATGGCACCCTGCTATACGGTACAAAAACGATCGCATTGTTTTGTTTATTGTTCACGGGAAGACTACCAAGACTGTTTATGTGATTGCCGGTGCAATTTTCACACTACTCGCAAAGGCAGCCGATAATTTCTTGTAATCGTCTCGATATCTTTATAATTCGCGTTTATGTAACCCTTCACGCCGTACCGTATGAACAAACTATTTTTCTTTTCTTTTCTTTTTTTTTTTTGCAACAGCAGCCACGCTCGGATGCGGAGAACGTCATAACTTCGTTTCTCTTTCTGCGTTCGCCGTTTCGGAGCGCCGGGTCACTGTCCGTAACTGCGAACCTTTTCGGGCGCTGGCATCCGGGGCCTGCGAGCCATTACCGATACACAGAACGACCTGAAATCCAGCCGACCCGCTACACCCACTCCGTTCAACCCTAACCTGAGAGCGGGGTGGGTGCTACGCGCTCGCCGGGCAAATCAGCCGTCTCTCTTTCATCACCTGACCCTCTACTGCCCGCGCGTGGCTATGAGGCGGGGAGGCGTGCGTGTTTGTTACCGCATGGCGAACGATACGGGTGCGACTGGCCCAAACGAGCACGGCTTCCACGGCACTGTCAGCTGCGAACGGAGCATAGTGTACGCACCGTTCGGGCGACCAAAGCACCGGGTCCGCGGATGGGAAAAGCGGGGAGGTTACACACAGTGTGGGGAGAGGTTAGAGAGAGGGGAAAAGTCCTGGCTTTGTGTTTATGCCTCCATTAAGGCTCGATCTGTACGGCACTATACTCGAGGTCCATCCCATCGCCCGATCCGTCTGATTGCAGCGATAAAGGCCGCAGTGTTTTCTCTCTTGTTTGTCCGTTTCGCCTCTGGTCCAGATGCCTTTCGCGGCAATCGTGCGCCGGCCGATACACGGTGGGGGACACAAACAGCGCTCGCACGCACGTACGCGGGGCGTCATTAAAAGAGGCGGTAACGTCGGCATCTCTGCCGCCACCCCACTCTTTTCTACTATGTACTCCGTTGGCCCCTAAGCTGACAGTGCGGTGGGGAGCTGCGCGCTGAACCGGACCAATCCACTGATTCCCTTTTATCAACCCCCTAACCTAACTCTTTGCGCGTTGGTACGGGCTGGAAGAGCCTGGTCACGTGGAGCAGAATAGACGCCTGACTGGTTGAAGCGAGTGCGTGGCCTCCACCGCACGGTCTGCTTATGTGTGAACGAAGTATATGGCCACCGCTCCCGGGTTTTGGCACCGGGGTCCGGTCGTCGTCGGGTTCGGCGCGGTAAAGCGAACTTGCGCGGGGGAATGGAGTTCGGTTTTCGTGTCCCGATGAGGTCGTCTGGTCTCGGGGCGCTGTTTGATACGTTTTCCGACCCAGGCCACGGCCGTGGAGGTGATTTGGTCGGACAATGGAAGAGGCTTTGCGCGGCGGCGGCGATGCTTGCAGATGTGTTTTGTGAGGTGGTGAGGGGGTTTAGTTTCCTGACGGCGGGGAGGAGCGGGCTGAAATGGTTGGAGGTGTTGGTTTACCTTTTATTTTTTGCAGAAGGGTAGCGATCTTGTTTGTTCTTCACCGTCTGTATGTGTGGGTGTGGGAATGTGTGTGTGTGTTTGGGGGGGGGGGGGGGGTAGTTAAGCGGAAAGGAGGGGTCCTGGTAGCGTAGAACCACAACTTTCCCAGAGGTTTTAATCGTACATATAATCTTTCACCGCAATGCCAATCTTATATTGCAATTCATGAAATTCGACTTTAGATTCTGCTGAAAGCTGAGTCTGTGTATACAGGAACTGGTTGATTGGAAACGAACCGACGAAGAAAACAGTATCACTATTTTGATATTCGTGAGAGCAGATTGAGAATGGCAAGGGACACCGATCTGTAGGTCGATTATTGTTAACCAACGCTGTGCTCACCAAACGTATACGGAGCACGTGAATTTGGACTATTTTCATGGGAGCTCTATCCTGGGGGCAGCCGAGCAACGGTTTCATGACGTAGCACTCAGCAAACTATCTTGAAGTGTTCCGTCAAGGAGCTGTTGTTCGACTTCCTCCAGGAAAGCGCTGCCACGAGGAAGCGCACGGCTCGCATGTTCTGTTTACGTTTGGTGAGCACTGTACTTTAGTGTTAATCTTTGAATCTCAAGGTGGACCGCTCCGACGACAAGTCCTACGTGTCGGGGAAACGAGCCAGGTGGCTGAAGACCCAAAGCGTTGAGGCGAGACCACGAGATAACTCCGCTATTGCGAGCGTGGTTTAAACGAGATAAGAAGAGTTAGCTTGCGGCAAATCTGCATAATCTTGCATAAGGGTGGCACACGCGCCGTGGCGACGTTAATATAAACTTGCCGCTTGTCAAACGTCCTTCGCACGACGACTTTATAAACCCTTCCTCGGGGCAAGGAACTGCGTGACTGACCCCGCGTTTTATTTTCTCGGGTATATCGCAAAAACGCGCAGAAAGGTCGGTTGGTGAATCCTTTCTCTAGAAACATTTTTTTTCTCGTTCCTTACATTTGTTTTTTTCCTGCTCTGTTTCTATGCGCGGAGTATAAGCGAGCCCCCAGAGTCTATTGAGTCTTCATGAATGGTCCTTCCTCGCGGATGCTTTCGCTTTTCGCTCCCGCGAGACCCCGTGGCTAGCCCACTGGCTCGTTCGCTCGCTTTAGAAGCTGGCCCCAAGCCAGATTCTCTCGGAAAAACAAAAAAAGGGGGGAAAAATAGAAGCAAACGGACCATTTTTTGGCGTACCCGCCCTCCCGCGTGCACGGCAAGGAGTGACTGGGGAGACCAGCGGCAGTGCGGGGCGGGCAGGCAGGACTCACGACTCCGTATAATAGACGCCCATACGGTCATTAGACACTTTCTCAATGAACGGGTTGCGTTCGTGAACCCTTGCTTGACTCTGTTCCTTTTTTTTTTTTTTTTTTTCCTTTATTTCTTGTTTCTTTCCTCAGAACCTCGTCTTTCTATTTTCGTCTCCCCTTTGTGTACGACTCTCTCGCTATCCTGAGCACGGCGCACTTGTGCCTGTGGTTTGTTGCCCGAGCTTGTTTTTGTCTCCCTCTCTAAAAGAACCGAAAACACGGATGTTTTTTTTTTTCTTTTTTTTTCGGGTTGCTTGCAGCTGGCCAACGGCCGCGCACGCGTGTGCTTTGGGAAGAAGAAGCCCCGGCTCGACGATGACGAATTGGTTTCGTGGTCCGAGGAACAGTGGGACGTTGTTGTTAGGGCATCTGGTCTGCATTTGAACGATTCGGCTCACCGTGATTCAAAGCCGCGGGCTCGCAGCTCATAGTGGGTTGAGCTTGGATCTTGGGCTCTTGCTTAAATATAGCTGGGTATGTTTTCGCGCGGGTGTGATTTTTTGTTGGCAGAACTTTCCTGCCGATTTGCATGAAAGGGGCAGTGGCGTACCAACTTGTTGTTGAGTGGGGGGGGGGGGGCAAACCAGACCCCCCAGACCCCCCCCCCCCCCAAGGGCCGGGGGGGGGGGTGCCCTTGGTATCCCTTGGGCGCCGCCGGCCAGTGTTTGCCCTGCCCAGCGGCGGCTGTTTCAGGGGGGGGGGGGCAAAACACATGCCTTGCGCCCCCCCCACTCTAAGAACTAGGGGGGGGGGCAAGCGCCCCCCTTGCCCCCCCTTCTTGGTTGGTACGCCCATGGAAAGGGGTTATGACACGCCAAAAATAATAAATGAAACAACGAACTGCTAGGACCCATTGTGTGTTCTAATAATCCTGCTAAATTTGTTTTGAAAGCGGTGTGATAGTTTTGTGGATAAATCTATTGTTATGCGGGTCCCTCGGAGAGGTAGATCCGGGCGACGCGGGAGACTGGATACGTAGCCAGCCTCCCGCGCGGCGTCCCCTTGCACGCACTCACAGACTGCTCTCTTGGCTTCTCGAGCTTCAGCTTCCTCGTTTACCTTCCGCGTTTCGAGCATGCGGTCCGTGACGATTACGTGTACGGCATCGCTCGCCTTGTCAAAGTGTTCGACATAGGATCGCAGCAGCGATGAGTGTGATTGCTACCTAGAGATGTTGGAAGCTGTTCATTTTGAGTACGACCCGCTGGCGACCAGCTCCAGCGACGTCGAGTTATGGACGAACTCGCCGTGGTCACCGTCGTCCGGGGATACTTCGCAGGCGCATGCAGGGTGGAAGGTCTACGGGTCGGGGGCGAGAGCGAGAATAGCGTTCCGGTTGCCGAGTTGCGTGAGCGGTTTTGATCGTACCGCAGCGAGGAGAGCTTGGGCGATCATGGGGGCGCCTAGAATGAAAGAGCGTTCATAATCTCGTGGTTTATGGACTCCATGGTGTGACTAACTTGGGCAGTTTTGCCTGGTTGCCAGATGAAAATGATAAAAATTCGTAAATTGATTATTGCAATTACCAGAGCTCTAAAAATCGCGTAACTTGGTGTATATACTAAGTAGCCTATCAGCAGTCCATTTCAAGAATTATCTATCCATTTAATTTTCGTGTCATAACTCCTTGAAGGCCCGTTCACATACTTGCGACTACATAAAACCGAGTGCTTCGAAACCTCTTAAAATCTCTTACGACGAGAAAGCACACTGCCGCCACCTACCGGGTAAGAGTGGAACACCTGGCGGGGTCCCGTATGTTTCCTATTTCGTTCGTGCAACTTTCTTTCTTTTTTGGCTCGAAAAACTTTTGCCAGCGTTATAAACGAGAATTCCTCATAAGTAGCACGTGAATTTGACCTCGCAAATACCGCCAAACCTTCGCTCTAGTAAAATTCAGTTCCAGGGTCACCGTACAGATGGCGCCCGCGTGCCACTATGTTCTCTCGTCGTAAGAGATTTTAAGAGGTCTTAAGACACTCGGTTCTAAGGAGTCGCAAATGCGTGAACGGCCATTTACGCTCAGTTACACCATTATATGGTAGACGACGTCTGTTACGACCTCGGTGAGCTTATTCGAGCATCGGAATGAAGCACATGAGAAAGCACCGTTCTCGTGTGCTTCGCGTGCAAGGCACGTGGACAGCTGCCACGTGCCTCGCTCCGTCGCTTCGATTGGCTCGATCGAATCGGCAGCGGTCACCGTTTATATAATCGAATTTATAGGGCTAAACGATCCGTTATGACAATAGGTGATTCTAACGGGTACTCGGGCGTTTTAAGGAACCGTTTTTGCACACACGATACGGTACGATGGGCTCTCCTGTACAAACTGCGCATATGCGAGTCTGCTGTGGTAGCGCATGCGCAGTGCGTACCGGACGGCCCATCGTACCTAGCTATCGGATGTGCAAAAACGGTTCCCTAAAACTCTCTATTGTCGTTGCGATCCCATACGGAGAGCAAGTTGTTCAAAACGCATTTTTGGACGCATCGAAAGGCAAGGAGGTGGTGCACGCCAATTAACGGGCGACATGACGAGCGTCCAAAGGACGCGCAATGACAAGGCAGCCAAGCGTGAGCCATCATTTGTTGAGATAGGGAGTAGAGCCGGGGGGGGGGGGGGAGCAAACGTACGAGATGCTCAAAGAGCACGTGAACTTGCATGCCGTATACACTTCATTCCATCATCTGCCAGAGCCCAGGGCGTAGGCTACGCTACAAGATGATCGTACTAAGGCATGTGTCAAGAACGCAGCAGCTAGAATGCCACGTTGTTCGTCGTCTTTTCGTGCCCATGCTACCTTTAGTCATACCAATCAAGCGCAGCAAATGCCCTTGCACCATTAATTAGCTCGTGTGTGTGTGTTTCTATGCCTTCTAGGCTTCTAGGCTTTGACTGCGCTCTGACTTAGCTACGCGATTAAACGAACTACAGGGCTGGGTCTGAATATTTCTGTCTTCTGGTAGATACTCGAGGGGCTTTTTAATTCATTTTTTGGCTTCTTTTTCATAGCCTAACAGATATCGAACTATCTCTTCTCGCCATGCGGAAGATACGAACGAGCTTATTAAGAGAGAAAGAAAGAGAGAGAGCAAAAAAGCGAGAAGGACTTTCGTTGGCAGTTTTCGAAAACGCGGAGATACGATACCCAGAAATCAGAAACACAAATTTGCGAGTCCGTCCAGGCGATAGGCGACCCCCGACGACGCTACACGCTTGAAAGAGCTACGAGGGGGGGAAAGCTTGAACCGACGTAGGCGTTAACGGCGCTTTCTAATTATTTCTGGAACTACGGCGTACCACCGTCATTTGACTCCTCATTAGGGCGAACGGTAACGATTCCCACGAGCCCAGGGACTAATCGTCGCGACTCTCCCTCTCTTCCATCCTCGAACGCGTTAAAAGGCAATCTTGCCCGCATGCCTTCCAAGCTTGGGGCACGTCCCTACTACTCGCCTGTCCGCGGACACCGTTTTATTTTATTTATTTTTTGCTAAGGAACGGTGGATTGGTCAATCCGGCTGAAGACTCGGGGGACGCATAAGCCTCGACAGACTGCTTCTCTTGGGAGGAAGAAATGTACGCTCTTAAGTTTCACGCACATTGGATGTTGGCAGTCTTTTATCTTTATTTTTTAACAGCTTCACTTTTATAGGAAGACAATCCTTACGCGTTAATCGCGCATCTGAACAAGAGTCATGAGTCTTTTTTATATTTTTATAGTCTTATATATGACTCCCATAGGCCATCGTGCGAAATTCAGAACCCTCAGTTCTTCGCTTTGACAGCTACAGGCATGTGTTAGCTACAGGAGATCTAACTTGTAGAGACCCTTTGTCTTGGCCTCCAAGTACCCGCTGCCGAAGCCCACATTCCCCGCTGGTGTGAACGCTTGGGAACTCCATCATCGTCTGTAGTGCCGAAGCCGACATTCTCCGCTAGTCTGGGACCCTTTGAACCCCGCCAAGTAAACAGCACCGTGGGCGCCATGCCCCGCTCGCCTGCCGGCGAACATCCGTTGAGGTTCGCGTTGCAGTACCGAGCCGAGATTTCTCGCCAGGCAGGTGCCGTGGCGCTCTCTCGCCCGTGGGCCGTGCCCATGGCTTTATATGGTCATGAGATCCTCAATGGGAGCGTGAGGGGGCGGCAGACAAAGGGGTCGGGCTGGTTTTATAAGGAGATAGCAGGCGGGGGGTGAAGACAGTCTTCATGGAGAGTCTTGATTTGACGGTCACCAGCTAGAGTCTTTGTTAGGGGAGTCCTCGTTGGGGGAGCCAACAAGCTGCTGCAGCTCCCGGAGGGGAACAGGACTTGGGGCGACGGCATGTGAGTTGATAAACTGTTTGATCGAACTTGCTCTGTTGCGTGACTTCCTTGGGAACGACTGGAGCGTGGCTTGATCGAATCGGGCGTAGTATAAGGTGGAAATATCCCACAAACTGTAGGGACGCTTTGCCCAGCTTATAGAGCTCGATGTTTACTCTACACAAGACCCGTGGACTGGATTCTTTATGTTATCGTTCTGGTCCGAGCGCGGGGCACAAATGGGACACGATCGAGTTCCGTCGGCGTTCTGCTGGAACATGTGCACAAGCCCCTGCCGACCGCTGACGCGTCGGTCGGTTTCGCGTGAGCTGAGTGCTACCTAAGGAACACAAACAAAATAATTCATGATGTTGTCCCCATGGGTTTTGTTCTCAACTTAGCCGCTAGGGGCGCAACGTTTGGATCTCCTCCCTGGAGAGCCTAGATCGAAGAGAGGGTCCAACTGAAACCATAGGAAACATTTGCAGTTTAATGGCGGGCGTCTCCTGACAACGTTACTAGAACAACTCAATTGACACAATGCCATAGAAGTCTGCCTTTAAGAAAAAAACAAGGCTCCGATCTGTACTTGAGAACCGAACTAGACACGATCGCAACGCCGCCATTTCTCCTGCAGCGGCCACTCCGGGAACCGCACGTACCTCTTCAGTCGAGTCGCGCAAGGACCGGTGGCGCCATCTCGCAGTCCCATCTCGCAGTAGCTATATCAAGCAACTTTCATGTCTTAATGCGAAATCATTAACTGTCCCATGGAGCGAGCCGACGTCATCAGCTTTGAAGCCGCGCCAAACGGTACCTAAACTCCTTTCTCCAAGTGATGCCGCGATCTGATGGCTCCCAGGTTTGAAACCGTGCGAAAAGCCTACCCAAACGCCACTTTGTTTCCCCGGTCCCCATGGAGCGCGGTGAAGCCAAAATCTGATGTATTTCAGCTTCGGTCCTATTGGCTAGCGCGCGTTATAGTTTCAAGGAACGAGGCTCTCATTGGCCGCTGCGCGTCAGTTTCGACGACCGTCACCCCATGGCGCTGCGTGTCCGCGCCGCCAGCGCGCCGGTAACACGAAGCGTCTGGCCGCCGAGCGAGGCAGCGGCTCTACTGCCGAGGTTAGCCCGTCGAGGAGGGCGCACGCCCGGCCGTCCACGCCAGTACGCCGCAGACGAAATAAGAAAGCGGAAAAACGACATGCATGCTTTCGCATTCGCAACTCATAAGAAGTGCTTAGGTGTACCTCGAGCCTTTTTGACTCCGACGCTGTAATCGTATCTAGTTCGGTCTAGGTGGACGCGAGCCGTCCGGGTTTCAAGAGTGAGTTTCCCCAACCGAGTGTTTTAGTAACGTTGTTTGCTGCAGAGATTGGTCGCAAGTGCGCATGCGCTGCGTTGTCGCGTGGAGAGGAGGAAAGCAGGCGGAAAAGCCGAGACGCTTGCGGACGATAAACGCTTTGCGTTTATCCTCGCAGCTCGTGTTTCAAACGTGTCCCATAAATCACGTAACCCCGTTCGAGCAATTGGTTACTCTCTGCTCTGATAGCCTTGCATACAACTTTTTTTTATTAGATGTCTACTCGGGCGAACTGTAGACAACTTCTGTGTGGTCAGATTAGGAATCTTGATTTACGTCACTTGGCTGTGTTTGTCCTTTGTCCCCCTTGTTCCTTTTCTCCGGGGATTATTATCGTTTTTTGTCGTTCAGCTCGCTGCACCTTTGCATTACTTGCATTAACATCATTACGTATGGTGTTTAATTATTTTTGACGACCACATGGTTTGATCTCATTGAAACCTCCTCGGAAACCTGACTCCACCGAGTGCATTCCGTTATGGTGGTACCATTATCCATACGAAGGTTGATTTGAATTGGTACCGAGCACGCGCGATTTTCGGAAGACTGAAGCTAAATGCCGATGGAAGAGCTTCTAGTAACCGTAACGGCTTTATTATTTTTGGTTGCTTCACCGAAATGTTAAAAACCAAGTATCCAAAATATAGTCACAAAAACTTTTTGGTTCGTATCAGTTGAACTTTCTATTCCTAACAATTGAAATAGAAACAAAAGGGAATTCAAGCGCTCGATGTAACCGGATGTGCGATAACCCAGTCGACTTATCGACAAGGTCGACTCCTCATGCCGGATACTTGCAGTTCAACAAAAGGGTCCGAACGCTTTGAATTTGAGCCTCGTGGTTGTGTCTTTTGTTATTTTTATTTTCAATCGGTACTTTCTCTTTTTTATCGCTCAGCACTCTCCATATAAAAGGAAAACAAAATTAATGGCAGCCTGTGCGTGGCCGTTTTTCTAGCATGGTTTTCTTTCGGAAATCCAGACCGGGAATAAAGGGATCTTTGTTTCCCTTAACAAAAGTCCCCCGATGTTCTCTTTTCCCCTTTCTGTCATCTGCGGAGAACTATTTTCCCCATTCTTCGTATTATCATTATAATTTTTTTTTATTATTTGTCCTTTATGAAACCACTTCAAACAAAAAATAACGGAAAGGGTGACTAAGAAAAAAATATATAGTGGGACGGACTTTTCCCTTTTATTTAGTCCGGCAAAAGAATACCCCCTCTGTCGTAAAAAAAAAAAAAAGAAGAGCAATAAAAGAGAAAAAGAAAAAGAAGATGCTTTATCTAAAGTAAGTTCACTACCACAGCGCTGGTGTCTCTTTATTTAGCGACGTGGCTGCGCGGCACAGGAGGAAGAAGAGGAGCATAACCTGTAATTCCATAGCTTTTCCAATTAATAATTTCGGTCGAATCCCGCGTTGCTGGGGCTTTTTAGTTACACTTGTGTACTTATTAGGCGGCGACTAAAAGCGAATGGTTACTGTGGACATCACGATACTTTTTAATGGCGAGCGCTCTCGTTACATTCTGGACCTCCTAGTTTCCGACATGTCCCTTTTCTCTCTCTCTCTCTCTCTCTCTCTCTCTCTTAATTTCTTTTTTTTTTTTCTTGGTTTTAGTGTCTTTAGGGTTGTCGGCTTTGCCACGTCGCAATAGACTTCAACCATCCGGGTTTTCTGACGCTAGAAGCTTCAACCATCCGGGTTTTCTGACGCTAGCAGCGTGTGTTCGTCATTGTTCGGTGTAAAGGCGAGGCGCGTGAAGGGAACGGCCGACAACGATGCGAACAAAATGGACCGAAAAAAGAACCCCCCCCCCCCCTTACATATACACCCACACCACGACCCACACAAACGGTAGTAAACACCGTATAGTGCGGTGCTCGCGGTGTTTGTTCGCCATTTGTAATCCGTCCGAGTACGCCCTTCTAGTGTTACACAGGAATGGAGCGATCGACGCTTTACACGTGCAAGTTGATGCTTTGTCGTAAAGATAAACGGCGCGTCCTTTTCTTCACCCGTATGTAAATATGAGAATCACGCTGGCTTCGTATAACGAGGTAAGCTGCTTTGTTTCTTTTTTTTTTTTTCTTTTTTTAGGTGGCGAGTGCTTTTTCGTGTTGCTAACTGCTCCTGACGCTGAAAGGGACAGTGCGAGTTCGCAGCGTAGCTTAAACAAGCCTGCGGTCGTACAAACACAGTTAAAGTGACACAAGACGGCG
The DNA here is from genome assembly GCA_013358835.2 of Ixodes persulcatus. Taxonomy (NCBI): domain Eukaryota; kingdom Metazoa; phylum Arthropoda; class Arachnida; order Ixodida; family Ixodidae; genus Ixodes; species Ixodes persulcatus. The sequence continues at coordinate 182,389 of JABSTQ010010625.1, forward strand.
TTATTAACATGAAAATGCTAATTGTTTAATGTCTACTCATTATACTAGGGAAGGAAGGAACATACTTTATTTACAGCAGCTCATTGTCCGAGCCGCGTTTATACTAGGGAAAATGGTCACAAGGCAATGTACTTCTAAACTGCATTTTTAGCTTAAACGACTCTCATCCTTATTGAATTAATTACTGGGTTACGACATTTTCTTTCTAGGTCTCAAACACTCTGTGTTCCCATTTCCCCACCAATCGAATTTGAATGAAATTGAGCACAATCTCACGAAGGCTGCTGCTTGACACGGATGTGAAACCCGCACTTCGTGCTAAGTTTGTTGCAGCTGATTACCAGTTTGAAGGAAGCTGGCATGCTTTCTTTGCCGTGAGCATGAGTCATGAATCTTTGCCATAGGATGATGTTTCTTAGACAATACCCATTGTTCGACCGAATGTCTGAGATATACCGATTTGACGCCAAGTATCACACCACGTTGTCCAGTTGTCGCGTTTCCTTTAAGCTCAGAATTTTTTGTTTTTGTATTTCCTTTTTTGTTTGTGTTGTCGTCTACATTCCAACTTTCAAGCAAGCGCAGGGACGCATTAAGAGAGGAGAAAAGCGACATCAATACGCACCAAACACACGACAGTGAAAGCACAGTTCGCATTCGTTTCTCGTGAAGTGGCTCTTGTACAAAAGATAAAGGAAAAAAAAAAAACTGACTCACAAATCTGTCCAAGTAAAGCTAGCCTAAAGTGCGGGTTGTTCCAGCTGATGTATTGCACTCACCCTCTGTGAAGAGGGTTTACACTCATGCTCACATCGAACGGGCATGAAAAAAAAAAAGAAAAGAAAAATCAAGTAAACGGAACTCTACAGACCATAATCGATGGGTACATCCCCACCTCTTTCTCTCTCTCTCTCTCTCTCTTCGGTCATCTGTCCCGCTCTTTTTTGTCTTTGCCTCTTGTGACGGGAAAGCTGCGTCGGACGCCATCGCCCACCGACCCGTCTGTCAATCTCCTTGGCTTGTCCACGTGTCCCATTTCTCATTCCCACTCCCTCCTTTGTTTCGATACTTTTCGCGTGCAATGGGTGGAATCACTCGCCACTGACACCCGACCACTCCACGGGCCGCTCTGCACACGCACACTCACACTCGTCGTTCATCTCGTTGAAGCGACACCGGGGACACATTTGCTCCTGTGTGTATCCTTAAGCGATAAGCCCTGTATCTAGATGTTCACTGTCTGATAGCCCGAGGCGCGAAAATTAAAGTCGAATCGGAGCATAATGATTGACACAGTAAATAGTTGCGTATGATATATGCTCTTTTTATTTATCGCAGGGAAGTTGGAAAATTGAGAAATATGTTTTGAACCCGGCCGGTGCTGAAGGAACCGCAGAAAGCTCCACGAGAATGTGACGCTAGCGGTGGCGATTGGAGTCATTAGTGGTGATAGAATACTGATTTGAGAACGTGTCGTTACACGAATAGAAGGATAAAAAATAGAAGCCAGATATTCCTACGACCTCACGTCCACATACTGGTGCTTTCACGCGTGCTTTGCTTAGGGTCATCACCCTATAAGCGAAGCGCACACGAAGGCACCCCAGGACCGAGTTGGCAGCGCAAGCGACTCCCACGCGGAAACACGGGTCTCGAACCCGGGCAACATATATTCTCTCCTTTTACCTTTATGATTTCTCTATGTGGAAAGTTCCAGTCCAACCTGGGAACTTGTCGCGCGTTTGCCACTCGGAATGTTCCCTACAACGCAACCTGTATGCACGTTTCTCACGGTTGCAACCCTTCGCGAAGAATAGCGAATACTGCGGACCCGTGCGCAGTGTACGATATTCCGCAGAAGAGAGCCATTGCGCACGCATGCTCAGAACGCGCTGCACACCACGGTATAGACAGAGATGGCAGTGTATACAGAGGGGTGGTTGTTTGAATGGCTCATAAAAGATGCCGTGACTGGCTGCACTGGGTCAATCGCTTCCTCGTTGCCGTCGCTGGGTGTGTGCTTCTTTATGTTTCAGTGACAGGGAAAAGTTTGCGCGATTAAACACGCGTTTTTAATTGTATACATTCGTCCACGAGGGTTTTTATTCGCGAACACCGAACGCGTGCAAAGGATGAAATAGTGACAAAGGCAGCTCTTTACGTTTTCCCACTAATCATTCCAGTTAGAGCTCAGCGTTCTGTCGGCTCCTCCTCTCCCTCAGTTTCTTGCCGCATATACCTTCGATCAAAATCGCATTGCGACATCTGTCGTCACTATACACGATGGGGATTCTAACGGATCATCGATCCTTTGGCTCAGAAATGAGTTTACCGTTAAACGCTAGCCATCAAGTCAATAAGTTTACGCTTTCTCGAAGTGTACTCCTGGATGTTAACTCGCACGACGAGCTGCAATGGATACGTTCCCCCGGTCGGACTCGACGGCCGATTCTGGCTCATTCGTCCGCCGTCGTGGAAAACGAGAAGCAGAATCGGGATGCGCAATCGATTCATAGATGGGGCGTGGCCCGGGTCCCCATCGTCGTGTACGCCGTACTCTATGCTGCTTTCGAGTTTCCGACTGTGTACGCGCTTTCGCCGGGGACTCGAGTTTACATCCGGCGTTAATGACTCGGTAATGGTTTTCCAGGCGCCGGAAATCTGCATCGCGTTCAATGGGATACGAGGGCGAGCGTGCACTCGCGTGGGCCACCGTTGTTGGTCGACGTCGGATCCTCTAGCAAAGGGACCCTTCTTCTGTCGTCGCTTCCTTTCCCCTCCATTGTGAGAATTTTGGAACGAGCTCCTAATCGAAGTTTTGGTACGCGCTGCTATTTGTCATTTTGGGATATTTGACCGTATACGCGGTCTTTTGAAGTTTATAGTTGTAGTTGTCGAAGTTCTTTCCGTGTATGTTATGTACCGGGGTGGTCGCGGTACACCCGATGAAAATCATCCCCGTCCTAACAAGTTTCATTGTCACGCTGAAAAATTGTTTCTTTGTCCGCCTATCGACGTTAGAACTTCGCCTCTATGGTGCATGCCATATGCGAGGAGACAACGGAAACGGATGTTCAACGTGCTCTCAAGATACTCGTATATCGCTGGGCACAAACTTAAAGGTAGCGTATCTTCTCTTTTTGCAGAGTACGCATGTTTCGAACGGAATGCGCAGATGGCCAGCCGAAGTACGACGCCAGTATTATCGTTCGCAACCATATGATTACTTATCTAACCCTCTCTTAGAAGATGTCGGATTTTAAACACCACTGCAGCTGTTGGCATACATGCACGCGCGCGCTTGTGTGTGTGTGTGTGTGTGTGTGTGTGTGTGTGTGTGTGCGTGTGTGTGCGTGCGTGTGTGTCGGGTGTGTGTGTGTGTGTGTGTGTGTGTGTGTGTGTGTGTGTGTGTGTGTGTGTTTGTGTGTGTGTGTGAGTGTGAGAGTGAGAGAAAGACAAAGAGAGAGGGAAGGGAGTAAAAGGTAGTGTTTTTTAGTGCCCGCTCGTTTCGGATGAAGTCTATTCAGCAGCTGGCTGGAACCTGCACGTGGGGATCCCCACCCGAAAGACATAAAACTACCGAATAACTCGCACGACTTCCAAGCGGTTTGCGCGCTTATTTATGAAATTACGAATACCCGCGCACTCAAAAGGTTGACGTATAGACGCGTGACCTGGGAGTCAAGCACAAGCACATCTCGGCGAATTGCTGCAGCATGCGCGGGTCACGACCAGGGCACTGCAGTTGCGTGGGAACGTGCACCGTGAGCGCAGCTGGCACAAACAATAAAGGTGTGACCTCTTCTCGAGGGTGCCAATTTACCGCACCTTATTTTCGATAGCGGTGCCGACCTGACTCTGAACGGCCGGTCGCCGCGTCTAGTGGAGCTTTGTATACGATCCTAGCACAGTTGTTAGGCTATAAAAGGCGCTCGTGAGGGCCGGTTTTTCAGGGCGGGTCTTGTTTAGGTATAGAGAGAGGCTTATGGTTCTGCCGTTGCTCACAACAATTGGCGCATTTTGTAATTCGCGTGTGTAATCCTTATTTGCATGCTTATGGGTGGTATTTGTATTTGTTATTTCATTGGAGGCGAAAAGGGCCAGTACGCACAATTACGCTTCTCCGATATGTGGTTTGTTGTCTTCTGACCTAGAGCGATCAAACGACGGGCAAATAACGAAATCTTTTTCTACCGGGTTTTAAAGGGTTTTTTTTCCCTTGTTGTTGTTCTTTCTCTGAAGGTTTAACAATTTGTTATATGTAGGTGTTTGCAAGTTCGTCCCTTTAATAAAATCGACGCCCTCGCGCCACCATATTTCACGGCGCTGTGCACAATGTATCAAATGAAGTGCATGCACGTAAACTGTAACGTTAAAAATAAAGTATGTCTGTCTACACGCAGGCCGTTTCGCATGTAGACAGACGACGTTTTTCCCACCGTCCATTATTTTAAAGTCGAAGAAACTGTTCCGCAGATGGTTTTGCAATCATTTTATTCGTATTGACGTTTTTTCTTGGAAATACGTTAGGGCTTATGTAGCACTTTTCACCAGTGCACCTGAGCACTCCTTTCAGGCTATTTCGGTCTCAAATGCAATATACAAAAGTAATGGTAAATCGTTTTATGGGAAGGCACAAACCAATGTAACGGCCCCAAGAGGGCTAACCGTATGCGTTATAGTAATAAATATGGAAGCCCGTTGAAGTCTTGTTTGTTTTCTTTTTGGTCAGAGAGATGCTCAAAAAAAAAAAAAACAGTTAATTTTACTGCATTCAGTCGTAGCGTCTTTTCTACTTAGGCACCTCGATTTAGAGTCCCCGGCACGGATGATTTGCCTTTCTTTATTGTGACTGTGCAGCTGCACTTCAAAGTATAAACATTGCAAATACATACCGGGTGGTTCAGCGAAGAATTTAAAAAAATTCCTACCTACTTTCGTTGGGAAAAACAAAATAAAAACTCTTTTCGGGAACAAATTGTCAGCTACGGCGAACGTCAGGAATTGCAAGGAAAATCATGCATACAATTTGGCTCAATATTAGGAAAACTTGGTAATTAGCTTCTTATTTATAGTAAAAACGAACATAGGGTTCCAATTAGAAACTTGCTGAGAGTGTCGAAAACCCCTAAATCGGTCGATTTTCATGGAATACTCAAAGCACGTGTGAAACGCGGGGGTGCGCTAGAGATTCGATCTACTCGTGAAGCAGGCATAAGGCTGGCGATGCAGGCACGCGGCTGATATTCTTATTATCCCCGTTTTCGCATCACGAGCCTTGTGCCTGCTGCGCGAGTGGAATGTTTAGCGCACCCCGACGCTTCCCAAGTTCTATAAAGGCTGAACACCATGGAGCGAATTATTCGACGAATAACCGACGAACGCCGCCCGATGGCACGCTCGCTTTGTGCTCGACATAGCAGCCACTGTGCTGATTCCACGCGCAGAGCAAAAGCCGCCGGGCAAAATTCGTCGATGTTTCGTAGCATATTCGTCCCATGGAGTTCAGCCTTAAATCTACCTAAAATTGACACGATTTCGGGGTTTGGAGTTCTGCGTTGCGTCCTATTTCGCAACGCATAATATCGAGTTCTGAAATTGGAAGTTCCAGCCAGTTTGCTCTGGCCTTTAACATTCACGAGAAAGAGAGAGAAAGAGAGAGATGGGGGAAGTAGAGCAATAGAGGACGGAAGAAAAGTGTAAAAGTATCACATCTTTTTTTTTTTTTTCGTGTATCGTGTTGCTTGGTCAGCTCGTAGTTGTCGTGGCATCTGCATTGTGTTATCGTACAACAATTACATCATTGGGCCCGCAAATAGCACAGGGAGGCAATACTAAATTCCACACCTATTTTATCTCTAGCGCCGCGCCCCATAGGACATTAATTGCTTCGCTAATTAGACGTACTAAGGCCTCTCTATCTCGAAATCTCGCACATTTTTATCTGAAACGCACGAACAAACTTCGCGATTATTCCTAACGAAGGAGACTGCAGATTTTGCTCTAAAATGATTAACATAATACGTGATCTCCGTATACAGTGTACAACCGGATTAGTCAAATTGTGAGATTCTGTATGCGCTAGATAGCGCACAGCAGGCAGCGCGCAACATTAATTTCTGTCTGTACGTTGCATAGATAGCGTGGGAGAACCTATTCACGCAGATACATTTTTCTCATTACTAACGCGGAGAAATTCAAACTTTCCGGAATCCACGGGCCAGGCTTTCATTCCAACGGTTCCTCGCAAATGGCATTCGCCAGATAACACTTTATTTGAACAGACACATTTTGTGTTCCCCGAAACCGGAGCCTAACTCTAGTTTCACTATGAACCGGTATAAAATTGAGAGTGCTTGCTTAATGCTCGTAACTAAGGACGCTGTGCTTCGTCATCACGCAAGCGGGAACTGCTTAGACCTTATATAGACAAAAGGACCATGAGCGAATTCCGGTGGTGCGCGGCCTTTACAAAAGCATAGGCGCCTTACATGTGTCTGGCGCATTGGCCGAGTTTGACACGCCTGAAGCGCGTATTTCAGGCTATACTTAGATGAAAGGTAAACAAACTCGTATTGTTTACTTTATGGCGAGGTTCCGGAAATTTTCGTTGATCGATTCCGGCGCAGAAAAAGTGCAAAAGCGCGAAACCTGACAAGGCGCCGAAGAACAATGGAGCGTGTTATCATCGCTCTTTTGTTCTCTAATTACGCGAGCTTCGTATATATACTTTTTTATTCATATATTTTGACTAGGGGGCGATGTTATTAGACACGCAGGCTTAGGAAACCTCGTCGTGTCGAGGAACGCGCCGTGTTTTACGCTGCTCGGGATTAGCGTGTATACAGCAAAGACTTGGGCGGCACTCATTACGGGTGATCAAATTACTTATAATCAATTACGTTTTGGAGATATTTTGTAATCATTTGGATACAGTAATTAGGAAGTAATCGCGAGAGTAATTTGATTACGTTTGGAGTACTAAAATGAATAGTAAGCCCTATTTTCCCGTGCTTTCCTAAAGGCGCCATTGGTTTCTTCGAGTTTCCTACCTAGCAACCCTCGAACCAAGTTTCCGAAAGGAGAGGACGGTTGATCGAAAATGGTGGATTAAGAAAATTAGTGGTTTGAAATCCGGCGCTTCTAATCCGGCACTGGACACTACAAAAGACCCATTTTCAAACCGACAGAAACTCCGAAGTAACCGGAAAGGTAGCGCTAAATATTTCCAGTAACGACGAATTACTTTTTTTCTCGAGTAATGCAGTTCTCCAATTGAATACCTTTTTTTTAACTTAAAGTACTTGTAATCGAGTTTGGTTACCGTTAACATATCCGAGCTTCTTTTTTCCGACTCTACACACCCAAAAAAAAAAAAGCCCGTGAGTCTGCTTTCCCGCACAACACTCGTAGAGCCAATCACCGCAGCTTACGGAGGCAGCTCAGCGAATGACAATGCCGAAACATATGTTTAGACCAAAAAACGGGGTCTGAGTTGTGACATTAAGCAATGCAAAACGTCACGCTTGCATTGCTTACTGTCACAACTCAGACCACGTTTTTTGGTCTAAAGTTTAGACCAAAAAACGTGGTCTGAGTTGTGACAGTAAGCAATGCAAGCGTGACGTTTTGCATTACTTAATGTCACAACTCAGACTGCGTTTTTTGCTCTAAACATATGTTTTGGCATTGTCATTCGCTGAGCTGCCTCCGTAAGTTGCGGTGATTGACTTTCCCAGTGTTGTGCGTGAAAGTAGACGCACAAACTTTTTTTAGAGTGCAGTCGAGGCTACGATCGAGATCCGACCACTCAAAGCAACAACTTAAAACCTGTTACAAAAAAAAAAAAAAAAAAAAACTCTAGGTAGTGACAGCTTAAGAATTCCAGGCCGTGGCTTATCATATTGACGCTTCTTGCAAAGTGATTGGTTATTCTGCCTTCTTATCAGCGAATAGAGCGATCTCATTGGCTGCAGAGCGGCAATGAGATAGATGCTCGGTGCTCATCACGCCTTGCGTGACGAGCACCGAAGGCAATCTTATGTGAAATTTCTTAAAGGGGGACCAGCAGAAATATTCTTCAGCCTGGCGGAAAGTCCTCCTCGCCCTCTTTTTTAGGGGCGAAGCTCCTTAGGGGCTAGCCATGTCCGTATGTCCGTCCGCCGTCGGGTGCTCGTGCTCCTGCTCGTGAGCTCAGGAGCAGGAGCACGAGCACCCGACTGCTGGTCCCCCTTTAAGTGGATTTGGAGCAATCCAAAAGCGCTCCCTGCTCGCGCTTTTAGCGCGATAGATGCGAACGCGCGATTTCGCGCTCAAAAGATACAAACAAAGCAAGCCTCCAAAACCGCTCGTAATCCACCGAACGAATTCTCCATTAGACGAACGACAGCACTAGCCAAAAGATGGTGAGCGCTTTGACAGTTCTATCACGCTGGTGCGAACGCATGTGCGTGCAAGCCCGTCATAGGGAAATAAAAACAAGAACGAATAAAGAAAGGCGACGCCGCAGAGAGGGCAGGAAAGGGTGTATACGTACAGACGCAGCGACTGCTCTACGTTTGCGAGCCCCCGCTGACGTTCGAACCGCGCTGACCTTCCGGTTCGAGGACCACAATCTGAAACAAGAAACCTAAGCATGCATAAGTGATTCGGCGTGTGTCTGTGTGTGTGTGCGTGTGTGTGTTCGTCCGCCATGATGAGCGGGATGGTGCGCCACGTTTTTACGTGGGCCCCATCATGCAGGAACCTCTCTTGTTTCGGGCACCGTCAAGTTTTCTTTAAATTGTTCGTTTCCTTACACGCCGTTCCGACGGTACACCGAAAAGTCCGGTGTGGTTGTATGCATACGTGCGCCGACGCCGCGCTGACCTCTCTTCCTGGGTGTTCTCGCTTTTTCGCCGCCGCAGATCGCTGTGATATGACCGCCGAGGCCACGCCCCTCTTGTAAACTTCCTCGGTGGCGCCTTTTTTTTTTTCCTTCCGTACTTGGTGCGTGGGTGGCACTTTGACCGGGATTGAGCACCCCTTCTTGAGCCACACACACATATATATATATATATATATATATATATATATATATATATATATATATATATATATATATATATATATATATATATACATGGGTTTTCGCGGTCACCGAGAGGATGGGCGTGCGGGGGGTTACTGTTTGAACACGCTCTTTCTTGTTTGAAGGATTTGGTTGTTTGTTTTCGTTTTCTTCTTTTTTTTTGTTTTGCCTTGGACATCCGGGGAAATTGTTAGTGTTGTCTAAACCACTTGTTGCAATAAAAGTAGAAAAAATAATAGATTAACATAATGCAGGTTGTATTCATGCTCGTGAGAATCGGTGATGTGACTTATACCTTCAGAAACGCAGAGAATAACAATAATAGTGTTTATTTCCACCATAAGATGATGGTGGCGATCAGGAAACAAAACTGTGAGGTACAGCTTGACGGGTTCCTAGAACCTAGTACCTCGTTATCGCACCGCGGTCAGTGAAATTGAGGTATTAGTTGATAAAAAGGTTGAAGGACGAATCACAAAGACAGATGAGGGACCATTCAAAACCAGCTCAAGTGCCGTGCGTTCTTGAATTTCAGAGTGCCTAGGTGGCTGCACTTTGGAACCGCTCATCCCGAACTAAAGCAGCTTTGGGAAACGCACGTGCTGGACGTGCGCTGAATCGCCCAGGAAGAACCGTTTCACAGGAAGACACGAGAGGTGGCAGTTGGAGGCTGTTATTAATTAAAGCAACCTCGAAAAGTCCCCAGACAGACGTTCGCTCGCAAGCACAATTCGCTGTTCAGTTGTACAAGAACTTTGATCGTGCTTGGGATATTTTATTATTTTACGGGAAACAATCGTGCGAGATATGGACTCCCTCCCACCCGAATGTTAATTTATTTCATCGTTTTATTCGGGGTAGAAAAACAAACACAACTTCATTCATGTTTTTTGCGGCTGCATAACAACGCCGGTCTTGGGCCATCTAAACAGCTTAACAGTAACAAAGCAGCGCACAAAACACGCAAGACCAGCGACAGGAGCAGACGGGTGAGAGTACAAGACCTGAGGACAAAAGAAAGCGCTCTTGTTGTGTTTCGATGCCCATCGTGTTGTCTGCGCTGTTTTATTATCCTTACAGTCTCGAGGCACCTTGCCCCGCCACTGAATTCAGCTAAACAGCTTACCCCCCCTCAACTTACGCTCGGAATAAACGTCCCGCAATTAACGACTCCTTGGGGAATTTCGAATTCGAGTTCATCGTTCATTCGGCGTTGTTCCCTCGAAAAACTCACTGGCGCGCTTCAAATCCGCAGACGTGGAAGGAAGTCACCGCAGTTTGAAATTTCAGTGCGTTAATCTTGTTTTTTTTCTTTTCTTTCTCGTCCTCCTCTTTCTTGTCTAAATGTTTGTCGGCACATTCATGTGCATCCACCAACGGAGCCACATCGGAAATATTACTCAGACCTCTAAAACCGTGTGAGAGATTTTGGAAGAGACGGGCTGTGCCGGGTTTCTTAACACTCCTCGCCATTCTCGGTTGCTCTGCCCGTGTTTTGTTCCTCTTGGTACTGCGCCCCCTTTTCTCCCTGTCTGTTGGAGTGTTTCCTTTGACAGCCGGCGACTGCCCCTTTCTTTTTTCATTGGTCTCTCATTGAAACGTCTTCACGCTCGTCACACCGTTTGAGGTGCTATACATTAAATGAGGACGATGTGTTCCCTGTGCAGACGGTTTGCAAGCGTCTACTGTTTGTGTTGGCACTTTTTTTCTCGAATTTTTGTTTATTAATATTTAAATTTGGTTATTAGCACTAAGGGAATGTTTTTCTACACTTTGTTTGCTTGTTTTTAATATCGTTGTCTGCTGCGTTCAGACACAGAAAGGGAAATGGTGAACGTTGCAAATACTTTAGCCTGAGTATAGTAGCTCTGCATAATTCTTCACTATAATTTATTCGTAGCTTCCACCCTTTCTTTTAAAATAGGGGGTGTGCATATTTTAAACTCGGCACGGTTTGCTGTTGTTTTTAATGGGCACGAAATACAGGGTGTCACAAAAGAAAATTTACACGGTCTTTTTTACCGCAAAAATAACCTACCGGGTGAAACAAGGAGACGGCAGGCTCTTTAAATCGACCGGAAAATTCGGTTTCTTAACCTATCGCGCTACGACTTTGTGCACCGTTGCCCACAGATGGTGCATTTTTTTTGTAAAATTTTCAAAGAGCGAACTTATCTGAGAAAAAAAGTAAAGAAAGAAAAAGGCTTAGCTCTTATGGAAACGCAGCGACGCCACCGGTCTTCAAAGAGCACGGCGCCGTTTCGCACGGGACACAAGAGATGGCGCAACGAACGCCGCCAACGAACGAGTATTCGGCGCCGAGAGCCAGCGTCTTTAGCAGACAATCTTTTCGACTCAAAAGCGGCGCGCGTTCCGCAGGCGGCGACAGTCGCAGAAACAGAACAGGCGCGGTAACAACAAGCAGCTGCAGTTCCTTGTCTGCTAAATACGCCGGCTCTCCGCGTCTGCTCGTTCGTTGGCGGCAGTTGGCGTCGCGACCGCTTGCGCCATCTCTTGTCTTCCGTGCGAAACGGCGCCGTGTTGTTTGAAGACCGGTGGCGTCGCTGCGTTTCCATAGGAGCTAAGCCTTTTTCTTTCCTTACTTTTTCCTCAGGTAAGTTCGTTCTTTGCAAATTTTACAAAAAAAAATGCACCATCTGTGGGCAACGCTGCACAAAGTCGTAGCGCGATAGGTTAAGAAACCGAATTTTCCAGTCGATTTAAAGAGCCTGCCGTCTCCTTGTTTCACCCGGTAGTTATCGCGGAACGCTCATTCTCCGCCCAAAGGTAGAGCTAGAGGTCACAACCAGATGCCAAAGTTTCAGCCCGATCCGTTAACTTAATCAAAAGTTATAAGTGATTTTCTGAAAATTTCAATGGGAAAATGGCGGCCAACGGAGTTTTCGAACACATTGGGCTCTATGGCACCAGAAACCGAAAACGGGCAAAATTGGGCTCCATTTTCCCATTGAAATTTTCAGAAAATCACTTATAACTTTTGATTAAGTTATCCGATCGGGCTGAAACTTTGGCATCTGGTTGTGACCTCTAGCTCTACCTTTGGGCGGAGAATGAGCGTTCGGCGATGCCTAGTTAATTTTTGCGGTAAAAAAGACCGTGTAAATTTTCTTTTGTGACACCCTGTACTTATTCTGACACGGCGTAAAACGAAAAACAAGAGTACCCACGCTAGAGCGGGAAGCCAACACTGCATTTGTGAGTGGCCACTCAAACTGCCGAATGAAGACAGCATCGCGAAAGCGCTAAGTCGGTGCTATTCCGCCTATTTCTCATATGACCTACGGATATCACTGCTTAGACTGCGTCTTATAGAGGCATTTCACCCAAGTCAGCTAAGACTACTTTGACTGACTCAGCCGCCGATATTACAACCAGCATCACTTATTTCGGAAATTGTCTTTGAGAACGACGGAGGCACGTGCTTTTTTCAATTTTGTTGTTATTTTTTTTTTACGGATGGTGCTTTCCTCTATAGACCCTTTTCATGGCAAGCACCACCAGGCGGTTCCACAGTCTTCGAAGTCCCAGAGAACTTCCGGTTCACAAAAAGAATGACCAAAGCCCACCATAACACCGCTTCTTGAAATCTCGATGAAGCGTTTTATCACCAATTCTGCAGGTGAATGCCAAAAAAAAAGGAAGAAGCGCGAAATCTGTTAAAATTTTTCGAATATTCTCGTAAACTAACTTGCCTCTTCCAAGACGTTAAATTTTACAGCCAAAAGCCCTCTGTAAAACTCCAACTTTGTTGTTCGCGTAGCATTTATGCTTTTTAGCATTGGTTACATAAGCAAGCTCGACAGGCTTGCAAAGACGGAATGACCGGAACTAAACATCGCCTTCAAATATGGCGTCCAGTAAATATCCTCTATATTCGAGTCCCTTCAGAACAAAATGCTTGTCACAGGTGTGACAACTTCTTTTTTTTTTTTTTTTAAAGAAGCAAACGTTGCACGCTTAACGCCATTACAGCCAAAAAAAAAAAAATGAGAGAAAAATTATTTTAAGCACAGCTCTTGATTTGCATAAACTGTCCGATGTTTGTCAACTTTATTCGGAAACAGAAATTCCATTTTAAATTCGCGTCGTTCCCACCTGTGTGTTGGCTAGCGGTTGAACGTTGGAGGTACTGGTATGCATGCGCCTTGGCGTTTATTTCCCCTCAGTCTATCAACGCAATTTGCGTAGAGGCATTAATTACACTACAACCCACGCGTGAGCTCTTAGGAGCCTCCGGCATTTCTTAATCTTGTTATTTACCGGAAGCTCGACGCTGAGAGGAGCGGGAGGGAGCAGTTAAATTTGTCGCGTTCTCGACCAGGGTCCCTACATCTCCTCCTCCGGGCTCCGATCGTGGCGGTGGGTCTCGCAGGCCTTGCGCTGATCTTGTTCCAGTTTGTGTTTCGTTTCACCGTTACGACGCACCGCCGCGGACACTACGAGCCGTATCCTACGCAGCCAGTCCAGGTTCGTGGTCCCAAGGTCAGCTGACACTCTTTCGATGGTTTGTATGGCGTCATCTGCAGTCCATCGTAATAGACCTATTGCTATATTACCCAAGCATCAAGGGGAATGCAGGGATTGGTGTTCCACGTGCCACACGCGCGCGCCTTGCCCGTATAAAAGATTCCAAGTAAATAACCAAAATAAAGCGTTGACGAACACGCGTACAAGATGTCATTTGTTTTAGGTATTTGCTTTAGAAAAGTTACTACTGCTGAGGCCAACACGTGCGGCGCGTGGAACACCAATCCCGGCATTCTCCTTGATGCTTGGGTAATATAGCAATAGGTCTATTAAGGTGAGACGGGGTATAAAAGCGGCATTTATTTTAACTTTTTGTTTTGTTTTATATTCTCTTATAAAACAAAGGTGAGCGTGTCTTTTGAGCATCGTTATGGGATTGCAAAAACTAATTTGAGCTTGCGTGTATTTTTTTTCCTTTTTTTGTTTGTTTAGGATGCGCAGCGGTAAGTTTACTAAGGGCGCCGCAGAAATTTCTTTCGCTGTGTATACTTGACAGCGAACGCAATTAATTAGCTGTCCTGCCGCGATGAAGGGGACATTCTATATGATCGCCTGTACTTTCTTTATTTTCCCGTACTGGCGTCGGTCTGGTGGAGGAACACGGTGATTAGGTCTGGGTGGTGTACCCGCTTATAATGTCGCGACTAACTTTTCACCTAGTTGGCAAGTAGCCTCGGGCGATCCGGGGACCCTTGGCGAGTCTGCAGAGCCGGCAGCTAGCGGGTTGTTACGAGAAAGGAAACAAATGTCGAAAAAGGGGGAATGTGCGCCCGTACGCGCGTTTGTGAATGGAGGCGGCTAATTTCAGTCATGATTGACTCATTTGCATCTCGAAATGAGAGTGCCTACAGCTTTGCTCGCAAAAGGCCGCACGGGCGCTATGCCTACAGCCCTGTTACCCCAAAGCCGCAATATGTAAACGTTGAGCACGCTTTTTTTTTATGTAGACGTGTGTACGTTCAGTGTATGCATTGGCTAATTACGTTCTTTTGCTGCTTGTCGCGGACACTTTGTATGATACGGTCGCGTTGAATACCAGGCTGATTTTTTTTTTTTCCCTCCAACGTTTATAGAACGAAGTTTGGAGGCAGCCGCTAACTTCTTGAACTTCGTTTCCGCTTCGAACTTTGTTGCCCCCCCCCCCCTCCCCCCCCTCCCCTCCCCTCCCCCCAATCTCGCTGCCACTGACTTGATCTAGTAAGGGAGTGTAAATATGCCTCGGATGCTGAAGTGATAATCGGGTTCTAGTGTCGCCTGCTTACATTTGGTGGTGGCTTTTATAACTTGGGCGGCCCTTTTTCGAACGTCCGCAAGTAACACGCGCGTAAAGAGGTTGCAAAATTGTAGCGAGACACAATGTGGCATGCACGTGCAAAACAGTGCCGCTACGCATCCCGATCTTTTTTGGCTGACAAGTGTATTCGTTTGAATTGCTTTAATCCTCGTATTCTACATGAGGCTTGCCGTTTTAGGAAAGGTTATAGTTTGACACGTTTTGTGCTATGTGCTGAGCGACGCTGTCAGTGAAAATATGACACCGACGATTTTCCGTTTTTTTTCTTTTCTTTTAAAATAAAAACTGCTTCAGTCGCTGCCTTATGTGACCACTTCCCGCCCGCTTATAGTTTCGTTAAGAGCTCTAAAAACACTAAGAAAAAGACGGGAAAAAACGGCGATGGTCTATTTGTAATGACCGCGTCGAACTCTGTACAAATGTTCAGTCATCTTCAAGGAGCAAACGGCGATTGATTTAATTGTTGCTCATCTATCGGGATACCATGCATCCCGGTATTCGTCAAATCGATTGACTAAATGTGGGCCTGCTCGGTACACGAATATACATTTGGGCTGTTCTTTTAGAGGCTCTGTATAAAGTATGATGTTGATCATCTCCTAAAACAGAGTATCCCTCAACTGATCCATCGACGTCGCCCCATCGAATAAATGAATAAAAAAAAAAAGACAGATATTAGTTAGGACTTGGCGCATTATATCTGCAATTATGTCGCGAATGTTCTAACTGAAGCCATCTATTCTGCTACTTCCTTTTTTTTTTTGTTTGTTCTGTAAGTACCGCTAAATTCCACATATCCCACTAACAGGTGTCACAAAACATGGAATGCGTTCACGAACCCCGGGGCGCACCCCAGTAAGGACAATTAGCATACACAATCATCGAATCATCGCAGAACGATCGCGGTCCAATATGTAAATTGATTGCCTCGTTTCATACTGGGCCTTCCGTTGCGTGTTTATATAGCGAGCTGGAGGCACCTTGTTGACATAGCTGCCTTTGTCCGCCACTCCGGCGTTGCGTTGTTTGAGCTGAGCACGGGCGACGGGTGATTGGAGAGTCATGCGAGAGGAACGCACTTGGGACAGTTGGCCGCTCATTCATGCCTGGAGCCGTTGTGGCCTGTTTGCGCCGTACTTAATTAACGAGGGGAACTACAGTCTTCTCGGTTCCAAGGGACATTAAAGGTACATATTTTAAATAAAGAAAAAATTTCTGCGACCTGAATTACTTGAGGTTTAACAGGTATTAAGCCAATAGAGGTTCAAACGAACCTTGATATTTTAGTAATAAAGCCAAATTGTTACGGAATAAAGGTGGGAATTACCCGACACCACCGCACCGGGATCGTTCAGGGAAAATCGGTGGGCGTTTATGTTATCGGTTTATCGGTAGTTATTCTAAAATGTAATTCTTGTTGATCTTGTTTTCGTTTTCGTTTTTTTTAGTAATATTTATAGGCAGTTTGAAGATATCTTCCATTGTAGCACCATTTATTGCCGGGGTAATTTAGGTTTTGCATGGCCATTCAGATTCTGAGAAAGAATAAAATGTTTGATCTGAATTAGTTTTAATATATTCCTTAAGTTACATCAATTGCTTAATCATTATGTTTAATATGTATATGATGGTAAAAAATGGGCGTCACGGTGGCGGTCTTTTCGATGATAATCAAATGCGGAGACCAATGTTGACATTTTGTTTTTGTTCTTCTGTAGGTAGGCAGAGGTTTTCATTTTTCCTTATTTTTTATTTTAGCATAACGAAGTAAGCCGTAGCTTTGTCCGACTGGCTACTCGGTAGGAAAGGAAATACAGAAATGTTGAATTGTCTTCAATAACTACGCTTCGGACGAGGACAAAACGAAATAAATCACTCGTCAAAAATTAGCTGCAAAAAAAAGTTAACAGACCCTTTCCAAAACAACATCAAGCAACAGTGGCCGCCGCCATTTCACTGTTTGCGCCGTAAATAATTAACGGGAGGAACTATACATAGTCTGTCTCGGTCTCAAGGGGCATATGTACCCTCTAAGAAATGCCTGCGCGTCTACTTACCGGCAAAACACTCAAAAAGCCAGTCATTGCTATCTAGGAAATCAGTTCAGCGAATGATGGGGCGGAACATCTGTTAGAGCTTTAAATAAAGTCTGCACTGTGGCGTTACGCAATGCAGGCATGATGCTTTGCATGGCATAATGCCACAGCGCAGGCTTCATTTCTGGGTCTAAAAAGGATGTTCCGCCTCATAATTCGCTGAGCTGAATGTTTAGATCGCGATAATTGGCTTTTTGAGTATTTTGCGGGTAAGTAGACGCGCAGGCATTTCTTAGAGTGTAAGTCGGGGTCAGACTGCTTATACGTCATACAAAAGACAGTCTGCAAACCGATTCGAACGCGGATCACCACGAGATCCGTCCTTCGAATGCCGCGTGGCAACGAGTTCAAGAAGACTTCGCACGCGGCATTCGAACCAGGCTTGTATTGGATACGAGGCCTGCGTCAGCGTTCGGCGTGAAGTCGGATCCAATCATGGAGCTTTGTGCCCATGAAATGGCGGCCGCCATTGTTGCTCGCTGGGGTTCTGAAAAAAAAAATCTATTAATTTGTTCTTTTTTTTTTCTTAATTGCGGAAAGGAGTCGGTACTATTTTTGCGGATAATTTATCATGTATAATTTCTTTACTTTTGTTTTCGTTCAAAGAATAGTGACAATTCAACGTTTCTATATTCCTTTCGCTGCAGCGTAGCCAGTCAGACAAAACTAATGCTTACTTCGCTATGCCAAAAAGAACAAAAAACAATGTTTATTTATAGAACAGTAAAAACAAGATGCCAGCATTGGTTTCCGCATTTGATTATCGTCGGAAAGACCGCCACCGTGATGCACAGCCTTCACCAATATGAAAGACATACGCGCGAATCTCGTGGCCGAGACGGTGGCTGATGGGGAGGGGGGGGGGGGGGGGGGGGCGTGGGCGTGGCTCAGTGCGCATTGTGGGTACAGTAGTTCCATATCGCTCCGCGAGGGGAAGATACACTCGATAACGGAGCCGAATTATCTCGGCGCACACTAGGCGCGTTAAGCCGGCGCTCCTTAAAGGGGCCCTGCAATGGCTATTTTACTGGTTTTTAATTTGCACCGAACCTAAGCGCACTGAACGTAGTAACTTAATGAAACTTTTCTTTTCGCAAAATTCGCTTTATTTTAAAAGTTATAGGCAAATTAGAATTACAAAAACAAGCAAAAAATAACCTCCTTCATGACGTCGTAGGTCCTGGCTTGAGTGGCCTTGAACTAGAGGAGGGATAGTGAGCTAATCGAGCGCTCACGGCTGCCGCACTCCGAGTCGACGGCTCGAGAGGGCGCCACTAAAGCGTGTGTTGGATAGGCTGTATGAAGCGGGCGGCCAGGGCGGCTCGCATTGCATTTGCTGCGCGATTAAAGACTATTTCGGCATAACACTTCATTGGCCACACACGACAGCAAACACGGAGTAAAGATCACTACAGAACGGGAGCCACTTCGCGCAACCATACCGCCAAATGGCCTTTCTACGCTCCGGGACCTTTCTACGCTCGCCGTTCGTCGGCGCCTCATCCCACTAGCCCTTTCTAATATGCGCCGCGTTTTCCGCCGCTTAGTGGCAGGTATGTCGACGGGTCATTTCTTGTTTCCGTACTTTATAAACTGCATTTGTTTCTTTTCTGATCTAAAATACTGAACAAAAACTACTCTCATACATAATTGAAACGATTCGCGACACTTATATTTTGTATCTCGACTAAAAAAAAAGCTTTTAGCGGCTCTGACCAGTAGTAAGCCCAGGACCAAAAACGTCACATTTTGCGCGCTTTCAGTACCGCGGGTCGCCCTCGTCGGTGGAGGAGGTTTCCGCGTCGTCCAGTTAAAATATGACGCACTGATATTTAGTTACTCTCTCCGTGCCCGCTGGCTTGCCCGAACCCCAAGAGACGTGGAAACCGCAAAAAAGGTAGACGCTTAAATATGATTGCAGGGCCCCTTTAACTCCTACTCCGACGCTCCGAGTTTCATACTCCGAGCGCAGCAACTAAACGACGCATAGCGTACAAGAGCGCGACACACCGAGGCTGCGTTCCAAACCTATTCAAATGGATCCGAGTTACCCCGGCGGATTATGTCACGTGACAACAAAAATAGAGAAACGCTGGACGCGGGTAGGTTTTCGAAAACCACCTTTACCCTAGAGTTTGATCGAGTAAGTTTTGAAACACGGCCAGAAACTATCGACGAGCCACACGAGCTCCTTCCGATCGTGAATACGGGTGGCAGAAGCCGAAAGTATTGCGAAGATAAATAATTAGGCCCACTGATCAGGCCTGTGTGGAGCGGCAGAGTCTAAAGCAAAAGCGACGGCGACGTTATCAAGTTTCTACGAACGTTTTAATATTCCGGAAAGGTTTGAAGACTCGCTTCGTGCACATGTGGAAGGTTACCTTGGCCGATCTATTTATTGACCATGCATGCTGTTCCGCATTAAATTAAATTAAAGACAACATTCTTGAACCCGCTTGTCGACGCAGGAAACCCTCAAATTTGTCAGAGATTACGTGGTTCCGTCTCGCAGCGAGACGGAAGCTACGCCGATACCGGCACACCGTCATTCGATATCACGTCAATTCGTTTTTATGCGGTATGCATGAACAAATCATTCCCGCAACACTATAAATGGTGTTTCGACTTTCCAATCTAAGTATCTCAGTTAGTCGCTGCGGCTGGGCTAAAAATTTTAAGGAGGGCAGTGGTCTGACTGTCTTTTCATCACAACTTTTCTGTCGCCGAGCTATCGGCACTCGCGTTCGATAGATCAATTTGTTTTCAGGCAAGACGCACGAACAAACATTTTATTCGATGCTACCTGATGTTTTGGCTTTCCAATCGAAGTATATTTATTCGCTGGGCTGAGCATTATAACAGGGGCAGCGGTCCGAATGTCTCCTCATTTCGACAACTTTTTTGTCGCTGTGCTATCGGCACGCTACCGTTCGATAGATAAATTTTTTTTTTTTTCAGGCGAGATGCACGAACAAACCTTTTTCGGAACGCTAATTGCTGTCTTGGCTTTCAAATCAAATCGTTTTTATCTGCTAGATTAAGCACTGATCAACTGAAAAGGGGCCGCGGTCCGGCTATGCCTCTCGTCTCGACGGTCTCAACAGCAGCGCAGCCATCTTGTTTGTTTACGTGACATCACGGAGCGCGAAGAAGTCGCTCGCGCTCCGAGAAATTCTGGGTGCACGAAGAGCGCGCTCGAGTGTCAGTCTCCGGTGGCACTCCTGTCCGTTTAGTGGAAGGAGCGCCAAACTCTCGCGCTCCGGAGCACGGACGTAACCAATTTCCTTCCGTCGTGCACCTACCTGGAATCGCCCAAAACGCCAGCAGCATCGACCCCCACCAACCGCTCTGTGCCAGCGCGCCCCGAGTGGCTCTTTACTATCGGTGAAGACTGTAACAGTCCAGTGAGCGTCGTTGAACGTTCCCCAGTAACAAAGTACGCGAGCCACTCAGTGCGTTTTCCGTCGCGGATAAGAACAATCGCTCGCAGTGAATGCTGCGCCGAGATCCTGCGCTTGTTCCTTTGTGTGATGAGTTGAGCCGACGAATTCATACCGACAAAGACATCGAGCGCCATGACAACGCGCTTTTAGAGCGACTCGATTGGCCCCATCGGATTGTATACTGTCGGCTGCGGTCGAGTGAAACGAAGTGTATGCGGAGCGCAAGTTCGTCTGCTTCCCTTGTAGGGGGTTGCTGTGACGTCAGAAAGACGCCGACCTCTGATTGGCTCTGATTGAAGGATAGTGGGTAGACCTCGAGGCAGCTCCCTTTGAGGTCTACCCATTATCTTTTAATCAGAGCCAATCGGAGCACGGTGTTCTGACGTCAGCGCTCGAAGCAGACGAACTTGCGCTGCGCATTGCTATCATCGGGATTATTTCCCGTTCGGTCAATGTATTGGGAAGATCTGCAAGATTGTGCCTGTGCCTTTATTAGATTTTCCCCGGAGATATCTTGTGTGTGTGTGTGTGTGTGTGCTCGCAATTCGACTGTGTCGGCACAGCACTGTTCGTCCACGTATACTTCGTGAGGCCAAGCCGTCACCGTTATTCCACATGTTGGGCACGTTTTATTTTTATTTATTTTTTTTATTCGTATCTGACGATGTCAACTCCCGCTCAGACGCAAAAGTGTGCCACCGCCTTTGTTAAAATACCAACAACAAATATTCGTAAGAAAAAAAAATCTGCAAACTAAACGAACAAAATTTCGGTGTCTTTTTTTAAGACGACGGCATTCGGTTAAATGTCCGGTCTGAACGCGGCGAGTTTAGCATACTGCGTCGATGTGTGGTAGCGTATTTGTTACAATAGACGGCTGTAATCTCAATACCCCTCGCCTTGGAAACAAAACAAAAAAATAGCGAAAGCGGGACAGCTGTCTCGCACGGTGTCAATTTTAACGAATACAAATTAGTCCCACCGAGGGTTGTCGGCCTGGCAGCGCTTCGTTAATTTGCGTAAGAAGATTATGATAAAAAGATTGGGTCGATATTGACGGTGAAGATTCAGAAGACGACATTTTTCAGATGTCAGGATTACCGCTTTGAAGTTTTTAACCGGCATATGTACGTGCCAGTCGTATCTTTGAGTATAATTTTGTCCCGGTACGGACGCTAGTCATTAAGGCGAGTGTTTCGTGTTCGTTGCTCGGAGAGGCAGAAAGAAGCATGTTACCGCTCATATATAATATACGGTCCCTCGACTCTTTTTTTTTTTTTTCATGTGAGTTTGGTGAATGATCAGGTATTTCTGAACGTCCTTTTTGTTGCTTTTGGTTTATTTTTGAACATTTGACTTGCAATCAGTAGGTTCTAATTCGTCGAGTTTTTTTTTTTCTCATCAGTTTTTTTTTTTAATCATTAGTATGAAATAATAATTTATTTTCTTTTTTAAATTGTAGACCGGTGTTACCAATTTTTGGTTCAAAACTCTGATAGGAATGAACCACTTACATCGCGCAAAACGCTACCAATAAAAACGCAAAAAAAAAAAACTACGTTTAATTACGCATTGCTGTGTTTATATATGGATGTGCCCTGCTAGCGTGTCTCGCAATTTAATTTTCGAGGAAAAAGAGGTAGTCTCCTGATTTCATTGAAATAGAGACCCCACACTGTTCATACGTACAGGCAAGAGGGGATAGGGTGTGCAGTATTCGGTGAGATGAGTTAGGGCACCGACGGCGCAATCTAACGTGCAGCTGAGATAACCCACGGAGCCTCGAGTGCTATAAGTAATGCTCGAACTTGACTGGAACAAATCAACCTGCTGCGGAAGCGGCGTGTCGATCCGCTCCGGGATAGGCTTTATGGGTGAGGAGTTATGGCTGCGGGTCGTTAGACAGCGATGCCAGCGCTGTACAATATCGCTGTTTTATACTCCGTTTTATATTAAGCCAGACTTCAGTCAACGCTGGGATATCCGATGTATCCACTGAAGCAGCTCCAAAAGTGCATGTCCAAATGCTCGTTTTTTTTTTGTTTTTTTTTTATTTGAATTGGCTGTGTCAATCACAGGCTATGAATGCGGCGTGATCCTGCACTTTTGGCTCTGTTTAACTGGCTGCGTGTAATTCTACCTCGAAAAAAATGTTTGTCGT